>JASVEL010008696.1:0-135799 GCA_032618575.1 Nicotiana noctiflora
CCAGAAATCCGGATAAGGAATTCTATTAACCCGGAAGAAGGTATTAGGCATTCCCGAATTCCGTGGTTCTAGCACGGTCGCTCAACTGTCGTGTTTGGCTTATCCGTCTGCTTTTTACAATTATGTACTTAGTGCAAGTTAACACCCCTTTACCGCTTTTATGATTGGTTGTGATTTACGAAAGAGAAAGTTGCTTAAAAATATGCTTTCGAATCACGTCACATGAAATGCACCCGGATCCTCAACATATTCTTATTCAACATTTCGGGGTTTGGATTTGGGTCACATGAAATGCACACCCGTATTAAAAGAAACAAGGTACAACTAAAATATGCACACGGATCGACTACTTATTTACACCGTTGAGAAAGGCGTGATATTCGTTAAGAAACGACGCATCTCGAAATCTAAGCATTTATATGTACATTTATGACGGCTATGTGATTAGTGTAACCATTGGGCGAGGCGTACCTTCGATTCAAATCTAAAGCGAACTACATCCCACTGTATCTTACTTAAGCGTTGATTCCAAATTACTTAAAACTTGCTACGAACCACATCACATGAAATGCACCTGTGGTTCTTAACACGCTTTGTTTATTCTTGCCCAAAATTGGGGTCGGGTCACATGAAATGCACCCCCGACTCTTTTTAATCTAATTACGTCATTCCGTCGAGTAACAACTCCCTAGCTAATCTTGCTTGTAACATAAGGTCTATCATTTAACAGGTTTGGAGATTACACACATGAGTAGGGAAGATTGAACAGAGATACAACAAACTAATTCGGGTTTACGTGCATATCTAATGATAGTGTATCTTTGGTCTAGCTACATTTTCCGTAACAAAACTAGCAATACAAATTTAATTAGACAGTAACAGAACGTAATCAAGCATAGACTTTGGACGACTACATGATTCAACAGACTTCAAACATAAACTTCAGGCTTCATTCTTTTTGAACCAGGGAATTACAATAACAAAGACGTGTACCTGGAATGTGAAAGAACAAAGAAGAGTGAGCGATGGTAATGCCGCAACAGTAACAGGAACAGTAACAGCAAACTCCACACCAAAACAAATGGTGAACCAGCTAATAATCCCAACAAACCAAACAGTGATCAAATTCTTCAAACTTTACCAACTAATGGACTAATGGAACAGTAATGGCCAGGCAGCAATCAAATGGCCATTACAGTTAAGTAGCACAGCCACAAAATAATGAAACCACAGCAACAACCAAACCAGGCAGCAAACTATAGATCGGCCAGCAACCAAAATGACCAAGAGCAATAAACTACTGACCAACAGCCTCAATTGAACACCACAGCAACAACAATAAAGACTAACAGCAATATTTGAACCAAACAGTAACAGCACACAGCCAGGCAACAATCAAAAGACCAAACCCCAGGCAGCAAACACTAACAGACCAGCCACCAATAGACCAAAAGCAACCCCAAACAACCAGGCAGCAATATCAGCACACACGACCACAACCAGTGGCAGTAGCCACAATAACACAGCAACAACAACTGACAGAAGAACCAGCCAGACAGTAGCCAAGAAAACTCGATGAAACAGTGATTCCAAACCAATGAAAACAGTAGCCTTTCTCTGTATCTTCCTATATGTGTATCCTTGTATCTATTTTTCTTCAGGTGCTCTAGTTACTCTCAGGTATCCTCTCAAGTGTCTATATGTATCTATGAATATTTGCTCTCCAGGTACTGTTTGTGCTCTCCCAGATGCTCTCAAGTGTCTGTATCAATGTATATTTGCTCTCCAGGTACTGTTTGTGCTCTCCCAGATGCTCTCAAGTGTCTGTATCAATGTATATCCCCTATAGGTTCAGTTTGATGCTATATTTATAGCTAAAAGTCCCTCCATAACACCTGCCCCTAAGGTTACCCCCTACCCTGACTTCCCAACCCATCATATTCCCTGCAAAACCCACTGTCTACTGTCCAAAGTATGGACTCAGCATTAAACAATGCTGGTGGCAGGAGCCTCAGTGGGATGCCCTGCAGTGCTCAGTTCCACTAGCCCTTGTGATTAAACAATTAACCTATTAACTACAACCAATTATCCCCCTTTAATCTGAATCAAACAGTAACAAGTTCTACACCAGTGAATTGCATCAAGCAGATTCAAGGGATTAATATTACGAACTGTTTCCCTGACGACTTTAATCACATTGAACCTATGATTCATCTTAACAACTAAAAACAGAGGGAATTGGCCAAATAAAAGGCCTCAAAGGAGGAGAACAAATCGATTGTTATGAGAAATGAGAAGCATGCTAGATGAGAATTGAAACAATGAATAAATCAACACACATATTCACAAAAATCGAATTAAATTGACCAAAGAAGGAATGAATACCTCATAAGGAAACTGCCGACCAAGCTTCGAGCTAAGACTCGGAATTATTGAAGCCAAACGGGCTTTAATCAAGATGTTCTCGATTGAGAACACCTGGACTAAAGTCCCTTGGACTTCAATTGCGGCTAACCCGGCTTGAATTGAGTTACTTCAAAATTAGGGTTCTTGGGCTCGGATTTGGGGCTTTTGTATTTTTGGTTAGATTCGAAGCAAACCAATGTCAATGGGAGTGTGGGGGAGGTGTGGGGAGACCGTGGTGTGAATTTGGGGTGATTTGGCATAGGTTCGAGTTTGACTCGAACCTTCAAATGAAGATTCGAGGAGCTCCGGCATGATTCGAGGTTAGTGGAGGCTGGGTTCGTGATGGGGGAGGCGAGGGGAAGGTTTTGGCGTTGGTTTGGTGGTGATTGGCCTACCGGAACCGCCGTGAGGCGATTTCCGGCAGGCGGCGCAAGGCGGCGTTACGCTGGGTGTTTGAGAGCTCCTGAGGGAGATGAAGGGAGAGGGGGGGTCTGGCTTGGGGGGGGCGGGGTATGGAATGAACCTTATATACGAGAGATGAGATTAAATCCTGATCGTTGGATCATTTACGATCAACGATCACGATCCCCTCACTTAAACCAAACGACGTCGTTTGGTCAAGTCATAGGCTGAATGTATATTAGAATTAAAGGATTAATCTGGGCCGTTGGATAATAAAATCCAACGGTCCAGATCAAGTGTTATACAGGCTGAGGCTGGACGGGTATTTGGGCTGGGTTAGAAGAAATCCGTTTGGGCCTGGCTTTTAGACTGGATTTGGCCCAGATCGGATCTTCATGATGTATTATATGTGTATGTGTATATATATATATATATATGTATACATATACACATATATATATATACATACACACATATGTATATATACTAACCTATAACACCGCTATCTTTTACTACCATTAACGTACATAATTACATATCACCCAAAAATGTAAGTCACATGACTTCGATATCAAACACTAAAAATGCAAAACTTAGCATATATATATTTTTTTGTATTTTTTAATTTAAATAAATAAACGTGCACACAAAAGATAAAATAACACAAAATCACAAAAATCATACCCAACACGAAACTATTTTTATATATTTTTTTTTTGAATTTTCTGGGAGTACTTCTCAAGTAAGGCAAAAATCACGTGCTCACAGCTGCCCCTCTTTGCGCGTAAACACGCAGAATTTTCGTGCAAAGATAAATGAGCAGATATAAGCGATTTTTGCCCATTCGAACACTCCGTATGAAGCATTTTGGAAAAGTTTTTGACCGAACCTTGCTTCAAAGGTCTCCTACATATCCCTGGCTAAAAGGGAATCAGGTCAATGTAGTTCGGGGAGTTCTGGTAGCTGGGACTACCATGCCTGTTGCGATCTCGCTGTTACTGCTGTTGCCGCTGTTACTGCTGTTACCACTGCCTAGCTGATTTCCTTGTTACACCGCGCTAAGCAACAAAACAAGAAGCTAGACTAAGTTACAGTACTACAAGTTCTTATCTATCCTTTTTAACTTGATCTTGTCGCGCTCCTTGCCATCTTGTCTGACTTGGCGTTCCTTCTGATGCTTCGTCTCTTCTTACGAACTTGGATTCATGCCGAAGATTTCTGTTACATTCTACCGCTTTTCCTCTAACAAATTAAAACAGATCGCCACTCCATTCTCCAGGCGGGCTCCCCGACTTCGACTACAACTTCAAAATTAAATCGCCACTCCATTCTCCGAGCGGGCTTCCCGACTTCAATTACGACTTCAAAATTAAATCGCCACTCCATTCTCCAGTCGGGCTTCCTGACTTCAATTACGACTTCAAAATTGAATCGCCACTCCATTCTCCAGAGGCGGGCTCCCCGACTTCAACTACAACTTCAAAATTAAATCGCCACTCCATTCTCCAGGCGGGCTCCCTGACTTCAATTACAACTTCAAAATTAAATCGCCACTCCATTCTCCAGGCGGGCTCCCTGACTTCAACTACAACTTTAAAATTAAATCGCCACTCCATTCTCCAGGCGGGCTTCCTGACTTCAACTACAACTTTAAAATTAAATCGCCACTCCATTCTCCAGGCGGGCTTCCTGACTTCAATTACAACTTCAAAATTAAATCGCCACTCCATTCTCCAGGCGGGCTTCCTGACTTCAATTACGACTTTAAAATTAAATCGCCACTCCATTCTCCAGGCGGGCTTCCTGACTTCAATTACAACTTCAAAATTAAATCGCCACTCCATTCTCCAGGCGGGCTCCCTGACTTCAACTACAACTTTAAAATTAAATCGCCACTCCATTCTCCAGGCGGGCTTCCTGACTTCAATTACAACTTCAAAATTAAATCGCCACTCCATTCTCCAGGCGGGCTTCCTGACTTCAACTACAACTTTAAAATTAAATCGCCACTCCATTCTCCAGGCGGGCTTCCCGACTTCAATTACAACTTCAAAATTAAATCGCCACTCCATTCTCCAGGCGGGCTTCCTGACTTCAATTACGACTTTAAAATTAAATCGCCACTCCATTCTCCAGGCGGGCTCCCTGACTTCAACTACTACTTCAAAATAAAATCGCCACTCCATTCTTCAGGCGGGCTCCCTGACTTCAACTACTTCAACGATTTCATCCTATCTTGATTACCTTCCTTCGCCTCTTGTACCATTTTCTTCTTCCTGCGTTACCTCTCGGAACACCTTCTCCTCGCCTGCTGGGGATGATGCTGCTGAGGAAGTATTCTTTGTTTCCTTCACCCCTCATGCTCTTCCTTCTTCCCCTACCTCTTCTGGGACTCACGCTTTTGTTTCCTTGATCAAATTATAGGATGTAATACTGCTGGGGGAATCTCGAAGCCATTTTTCTTTTTCCAATAACTGCTGGAGATGATACCCGGCTCGAAGATCACCCCATCTTGTGTTGCTTTCTACACTTATCCTCTGAGTCTTGCTTTCCAGAAAATTTTCGCAACCGGAGAAAATTTTCTGCCCCAGTGTGATAAACTTCTGGACGGTATGCTTTTCCGCCGTCGGACCCTCTTTTCCTGCTTTAAATCAAAGAAAAATTGTTAGTTTCAAAACGCCGCGAGTGGTCGTGCCACTCTTGTTGAGGCCATTCTCTTTCGGCTGCTTGGCCTCTCTCGAACTTTGAGGACGACGTTGACGCTTGCTTGGGAAGATGCTTTTTCTACGAACGACCTCTCATCTTTTCCTTTTATTCCACTCTTTGGTTTGGTCCGACTCTTTTTAGCCGGTGATCTGTTGCGTGAAATCATCTTTCGGACATGCCACATGTGTCCATCATACTCCATAATTCTTGCGAACCTTCCACTCAGCCTGTCATCCCAATCTCATTATCGTAACGACTTCTGTCTCATTGCCTTGTTCCATGCCTATTCACTTTCAATATACCGCTTTGGGAGACTTGGTAGTAAGCTTTGAAAAATCAATTTTCGAAAATGAAAGAAAAGAAAAGAATACCGACCGCAAATGACAAAAGAAGAGAAAAACTTTTCTGAACTCAAAAATAGGAAAACTTATCTGAATGTGTGCCTGATCCAATGTTATGCCGCGCCTTTGAGATTAAACTACCCAGCCTATTCATGTCAATCACTTTCTGATACCGCGTCCTGCTAGAGGTAAACGGATGTCCCAACCTTGTCTCATGCAGACATCTTGTAACCACCTCGCCTTGTCACCTCACAGTGCCCTTCCAAGGGTTTTCACTAACGAGATTCTCTCATTTCTCTCTATCTCCCGTCGCCTTAAGGTGCCCGTAAAGGTTTTCACCGTAAGACTCTCTCATTTTACTTCTCTCAACTTCTTTCGCCTTAAGGTGCCCGCGAGGGTTTTCACCGTTAAGACTCTCTCATTTACGCTTTCTTTCCTTGCGGCGGGATATCACCCCTGAGATTCCCTCTAGAGCGTTATCCCTTTTCGGCTTGTGCATCCTGAATTCAATCGAGGGTCGGGATGTCACTCTTGGCTTTCATTCACATGACTTGGCACTTCTCAAATACCGATCGAGAGGTCTTTCTGGTTCTTGATATGGTTTCTGCGCGTGAGGCTGAAGAAAGGGGTTTAGCCTCAACGGTTAGCTTATTACAACTTTCGGAATCCACACTATCTTTCCAACGAAACAATGACTTCTGCCCCAGCTTTGTTGCTTGGGGGATTTTTTGATTTTTATTTTATTATGACCGAGCCATGTGGCGCCTACGTATCCTTCTTGAGGAATCAGGTCGAACGTAGTTCACTTTTTCTTGTATTACTTCTTTGTTTCTTTTCTATTCTGTTACACATCTTCCTTGATGATTCCGAAAGAGGGTATATGAAAGAACAATTAAGGCTCAAATGGGGAAACAAAGGTTAAAGTGTTTGGGTAGTAGAAAAATTGCCTCTGTCATTTCATTCTCCGAAAAATGCCAAATACACACAAACGAAACCAAACGTGGACAAACGCATTAAAGAATTACACATAATATCTCTTAACTGCATCAGAATTGATAGCCATATCGGTGTATCTTCCCTCGACATCAGTCAGACATAGAGCGCCGTTGGATAATACTCTAGTCACCACAAAAGGTCCCTGCCAATTTGGAGCGAACTTGCCTTTCGCCTCGGCCTGATGTGGTAGAACTCTCTTCAGCACATGCTGTCCCACTTCAAATCTCCTGGGACGTACCTTCTTGTTATATGCTCTCGCCATTCTCTTTTGATACAATTGGCCGTGACAAACTGCTGTCAATCTCTTTTCATCGATCAAGCTCAATTGCTCTAATCGGGTTTTGACCCACTCGTCGTCATCAATCTCGGCTTCAGCGATGATTCGGAGGGATGGAATCTCAACTTCTGCGGGTATTACTGCTTCAGTCCCGTATACCAACAAGTAAGGAGTTGCACCTACCGAAGTCCGGACGGTAGTGCGATAACCCAACAGCGCAAATGGTAACTTTTCATGCCACTGCCTAGACCCTTCTATCATCTTCCTCAATATCTTCTTTATGTTCTTGTTTGTTGCCTCGACCGCACCGTTTGCTTTTGGGCGATACGGTGTGGAATTTCGGTGTGTAATCTTGAACTGTTGACATACCTCTTTCATCAATCCACTGTTAAGATTTGCACCGTTATCTGTAATGATCATCTTTGGAATTCCAAACCTGCAGATGATGTGGGAGTGTACGAAGTCCACCACCGCCTTCTTGGTCACTGATTTGAATGTTTTGGCCTCTACCCACTTGGTAAAATAATCAATCGTTACCAGAATGAACCTGTGACCATTGGAAGCCGCAAGCTCAATAGGTCCAATAACATCCATACCCCATGCGACAAACGGCCATGGTGCTGACATTGTATGCAATTCAGTCGGCGGAGAATGAATCAAATCTCCGTGTATCTGACACCGATGGCATCTTCGCACGAAACTTATACAATCCCGCTCCATAGTGAGCCAATAATATCCCGCTCGAAGAATCTTCTTTGCCAATACGTATCCGCTCATGTGTGGTCCGCAAACTCCCGAGTGTATATCTGTCATCACTGTTGTGGCTTGACTTGCATCTATACATCTCAACAATCCCAAATCCGGGGTTCTTTTGTACAGCACCCCTCCACTAAGGAAAAATCCGTTCGCCAACCGCCGAATAGCTCGCTTTTGATCTCCAGCTGCTTGCTCTGGGTATACTCCTAACCTGAGGTATTCCTTGACATCATGAAACCACGGCTCACCATCCACCTCTTCCTCTATCACATTACAATAAGCATGTTGATTCCGGACATGGATATGCAACGGATCGACACGAACCTTGTCCGGGTGATGTAGCATTGATGCTAAAGTAGCCAACGCATCGGCAACCTCATTATGCATCCTTGGGATGTGCCTGAATTCTACCGATCGAAAGCGTTTGGTCAAATCATGCAAACACTGACGATATGGGATAAGCTTTAAATCTCTGGTTTCCCATTCTCCCTGAATCTGATGTACTAGAAGGTCCGAGTCCCCCAAGACCAAGACGTCCCGTACATCCATGTCCACCGCTAATCGCAACCCCAAGATACATGCCTCGTACTCAGCCATGTTATTGGTACAGTGAAAGCGCAGTTGAGCAGTAACAGGATAATGATGTCCTGTTTCAGATATGAGCACAGCCCCTACTCCGACTCCTTTTGCGTTTGCCGCTCCATCGAAGAAGAGCTTCCATCCTGGATCCTTGGTTAGTTCCAACCCCTCAATCTGCAATACTTCCTCATCTGGAAAATACGTCCTCAAAGGTTCGTATTCGTCATCAACGGGATTTTCAGCTAAGTGATCGGCCAGGGCTTGAGCTTTCATAGCCGTCCTTGTCACGTATATGATGTCGAACTCCGTAAGTAATATTTGCCATTTTGCTAACCTCCCCGTAGGCATAGGTTTCTGGAAAATATACTTCAACGGATCCAGACGCGAAATGAGGTAAGTGGTGTAAGAAGACAAGTAGTGTTTCAGCTTTTGGGCTACCCAAGTCAGGGCGCAACATGTCTTTTCTAGATGAGTGTACTTGACCTCGTGGACTGTAAACTTCTTACTGAGGTAGTAAATGGCCCTTTCCTTCCTGCCAGTAAGATCATGCTGCCCCAGTACGCAGCCAAACGAATTCTCCAAGACCGTCGGATAAAGAATCAGGGGTCTACCTGGCTCAGGCGGAACTAGTACGGGTGGATTTGACAGATACCCTTTGATCCGGTCAAACGCTTCCTGACATTCTGCCGTCCATTCTATCGCCACGTCTTTTTTCAATAGACGGAATATGGGTTCACAGGTTGCCGTAAGTTGGGCAATAAACCTACCGATGTAATTCAACCTTCCCAACAGACTCATTACCTCTGTTTTATTCTTCGGCGGGGGCAACTCCTGGATGGACTTAATTTTGGAGGGGTCCAACTCAATGCCCCGTCGGCTGACGATGAATCCTAGCAACTTTCCTGATGGAACTCCGAATGCGCATTTGGCCGGATTGAGCTTGATGTCGTACCTTCGAAGTCTTTGAAAGAACTTCCCGAGGTCGGCAACATGGTCTTCTTGACGCCTAGACTTTATGATCACGTCATCCACGTACACTTCAATTTCCTTATGTATCATATCATGGAATACCGTAGTCATCGCCCTCATATAGGTTGCTCCTGCATTCTTCAAACCAAACGGCATCACTCGGTAGCAATAAGTCCCCCACGGTGTGATAAAAGCCGTCTTTTCTGCGTCCTCTTCATCCATCAAAATCTGATGATATCCCGCATAACAGTCCACAAAGGATCCAATTTCGCGTCCGGCGCAATTATCAATCAGGATATGGATATTGGGAAGTGGGAAATTATCCTTAGGACTTGCCTTGTTGAGATTGCGATAGTCCACGCATACTCTGATCTTTCCGTCTTTCTTTGGCACCAGTACTACGTTAGCCAACCATTCCGGGTATCGAGTGACACGAATGACTTTCGCCTGCAACTGCTTGGTTACCTCCTCCTTAATCTTCACACTCATCTCCGTCTTGAATTTCCGCAGCTTTTGCTTGACGGGAGGATATGCCGGATCGGTGGGTAATCTATGAACCACTAGATCAGTGCTGAGTCCTGGCATGTCGTCGTACGACCATGCGAAAATGTCTTTAAACTCCATGAGTGTTTTGATCAATTCTTCTCTCAGATTGGGTTCAATATGGACACTTATCCGGGTTTCTTTGACGTCATCAGCATTCCCTAGATTAACGGCCTCAGTATCATTTAAGTTCGGTTTGGGTTTTTCCTCGAAGTGACTTAATTCTTCACCGATTTCCTCTACGGCTTCATCATCGCCGTACTCTGACTCACTCTCGTCACTTCTTATTTCATGTGTTATTATTTCCAAACCCGATTGATTTTCTAGACTGGGTTGATTAATCTTTAAGCACGCCATATCATTAAGATCAGTTGCAAGAAGGCTGTTCAGAAAAGTAAAAAGAAGGAAAAAGATAAACAAAATTAGACGCGAAGGAACCACATTTCATTAATGGGAATTGTACAAAGGGAAAACAAACCTGCAAACTTAAATCAAAAATGAACTAAAAACAAAGGGATTTTACTCCGGGGACAAGCCCCCAATACAAAATTTCGAAAGAAAAACAATCCAAGACAAACTACCAAGACTCCTTCCGGACAGGGAGAGGAGTAGCCTTCCAGTTATTCAGTTTTGCCTTTGGTCCCACAAATTGTATCTCGGCATGACCGGATCCTTCACCATCTTCGAGCATACATACATCTGTGAATAGGTTTTCGAACTTCCTGAAGAACTCTTCGTCTGGCCTGACCGTAGGACCGGGAATCTTTGGCGCCGGATGTCCTCTTGCTCCGGACCTGACAAAAGATTGGGAAAGGCGTGGAACAGGCTTTGGGAGCACCCATGTTTTCTGCTTACTCCTCTTTGCTCGCCGGATGTCCTCTGAGGTTGGCTGGAATCCCAAGCCGAAGGTTCCCAAGTTTTCGACCACTGATACCGGTTGTATGATTCCTTGCAGAGATGCACCTAGACCTTTACCGGGTACGAAACCATGTCGCAACATTTCATGCGCCACCATGACATCCGCAATAATTGTTCTGTCGCCGGGAATACATTCCCCTTCCGGAACTCGGTGGGCGGGCACCACATCGCAGACTTGATATACCCACGGCCCAACATCTTCTTCTGTTTCAACAAAGGGAATGATGGTGCCCGATTGTGGATCGTTCTCTCCATGGACGACGATCTCCTGCTGGTCCCATTCAAACTTGACGAGCTGGTGTAAGCTGGATGGAACTGCTCTTGCGGCATGAATCCACGGTCGCCCTATTAGGAGGTTATATGACACCACCATGTCCAGCACCTGGAATTCCATGGTGAACTCCACTGGCCCAATTGTCAAGACTAGCACTATGTCACCAACCGACGCTTTACCTCCTCCGTCGAACCCTCGAACACATACCCTGTTCTCGCGTACCCTGCCGACGTCTACTTTTAATTTGCCCAGTGTAGAGAGAGGACAAATGTTAGCACTGGACCCATTGTCGACCAAGACTTTGGTAACCACCGCCTCTTCACACTTCACCGTAAGATACAAAGCCCTGTTATGCTCAGTGCCTTCCTCAGGCAACTCGTCATCGGTGAAGGTGATCCGATTTGCTTCGAAGATCCTATTGGTGATCTTCTCCAAATGGCTCACCGAGATTTTATCCGGTACATGTGCCTCATTCAGGACTTTCATCAATGCTTGCCGATGTTCTTCAGAATGTATCAGCAAGGATAGCAATGATATTTGCGCCGGAGTCTTCTTTAACCGCTCTAAGACAGAGTAGTCATGCAGCTTCATCTTTTTCAAGAATTCTTCTGCCTCTTCATCAGTGACCGGCTTTTTCAATACTGCCGGAATGGTCTTCCTCAATTCCGCAGGGGCGAAACATCTCCCCGAGCGGGTCAACCCTTGGGCTTCACAAACTTCCTCTTTCACCTCCTTTCCTCTGTAGGTCGTTGTAATCCGAGCATAATTCCATGGGACAGCCCGGCTATCAGTTACTGGCAACTGTGTTGCCGGCTGGATGATGAAAGGATCCATTCGAACGCCTGCTACTGTCAAGATGGGCTTGATTGCTGCCCCTGGTACAACTATCTTGGCCGGCTTCACCGGTACTTTGTTCACACTTTCCTTTCCTGCTTCCGACTCTCCTGGTATGTTTTTCTTGCAACTGGGCGACTCATCAAAGCTTGGCCCTTTTCTCGTTCCTGCCCCGCTAGACTTAATCATCATTACAGTCTGAGAGGCTTTCTCCTTTCCTTCCTCCGCCCGTACCAACTCGATCATATTGGTCTCATGATGAGTTGGAAGCGGGTTTTGGTTGATGTCGGGCTCTGTTGGAGTCTGGACCTCGATCCTGCGGGTGTCAATGAGCTCCTGGATGGCCGTCTTCAGCCTCCAACACTTTTCTGTATCATGTCCCGGACATCCCGAGCAGTAGGCGCAATTCACTGAATGGTCCAGGTTCTTCGGAAGAGGGTTTGGCAGCTTAGCTTCAACCGGATTCAGCAATCCTACCTGCTTTAACCGGTGGAACAGACTAGTGTAAGACTCTCCTAAGGGAGTGAAAGTCTTTGGCCTCGGCGCCCTGTCGCCCCTGAATGCCTGATTCGGACGGAAACTCGCGCCCGAGGGGTTTCTGTAAGCTCTTGGGGGTGGATGATTGTTCTGGGGGTTTGGTGCACGCCACGGTGCATGAACGGGAGGTGCAGAATAGGACTGTGCGTGGTGGACAGTAAAATGGGGATCAGGTGCGGGATAGTAATGTTGCGGGTGGTTATATGGGTTGTGGGAGTAATTTTGGTGGTGAGGTTGGGGTGGGCTATATTGGGGTGCGGGGCCTCTATTTCTGAACCATGCCCCGGACTCGACGGCCGCAACTTCCTCTCTCCTCTTTTTCCCCGGTACTCCTCCAGTACCACTTTGGATAGCCTGAGTGGTGGCTTTCAGTGCCTGAGTAACTCATGATCTTGTTGGCCTTCAAACCTTCCTCGATCATACCCCCATTTTTATCACCTCGGTGAATGATTTACCTACGGACGTTACCAGATGTCCGAAGTAGGTGGGCTCTAATGTCTGCAAGAAGTAATCCACCATCTCGCTCTCTCTCATCGGTGGATCCACCCTGGCCGCCTGTTCCCTCCAACGGAAACCAAATTCCCTGAAGCTTTCAGCGGGCTTCTTCTCTAATTTTAGCAATGATAGGCGGTCGGGGATTATTTCAAGATTGTATTGGAACTGGCCGATAAAAGCTTGAGCCAAATCATCCCACGTAAACCATCTACTGGGATCCTGTCTAGTGTACCACTCCAACGCCGATCCTCCCAGACTCTGGCCGAAGTAAGCTATCAGAAGTTCGTCCCGTCCTCCGGCCCCTCTCATTTTACTGCAAAACCCCCGCAGGTGGGCCACTGGGTCATCATGCCCCTCGTATAGGTCGAATTTGGGCATTTTAAATCCTGCTGGCAACTGGACGTCCGGAAATGGACACAGATCCTTATAGGCGACGCTGACCTGGTTACCCAAACCGTGCATGTTCCTGAAGGACTGCTCCAGGCTTTTAACTTTTCTGATAACTTCCTCATGTTCTGAACTTTGGAAGTACTTTTCCGGTTCTGCCGGATTATCCCAGTGAGGGGTATGTGATTGCGGTTCAGGAGCCCTAAAAGTAGGCTCCGGAGGATAGTAAGAGTTGTCGTGGATCTGAACATGCGGCTCGCTGGCCGGCCTTTGCAGAGGAGCAGGTGGAGGTGCCACAAAAACGGGGGTGGCTGGAGGAGGATTTGGTTTGGTCGGTGGAATGTGGGTGGCATATGGGTTTTCCCCCTGAAAGTATGGATAGCTCGGGGCGCTTGTTGAAGGATCGACGGGCGGATGTTCCGGAGCTGAGGCGAGGGTAGGGCGGTTTGGTGAAGACTGTTCCCTGGCCCAGGCCAGGTGCATCTCTGTTATCTGTTGTTTTAACCGGTCTACCTCTTCTTTCATGATTTGTAGCTCGGATTTTTCTTCCTCAAGACTCTTGCCAGAACTCGACATGCTTACTGTAACTGGTCCTTTGGATCTAGTGCGGTAGTGATGGCTGGCCAGTATATTCTGTCAAACCAACTGCTAAACTTTCCGGAATACGCAACAAACTTGTTAGTTCACCGAGTTTGACAGGATATGTTATAGCACGTTGGATGCAATGCACCTAACCAAATAACCCTTTCTACGTGTACTCTTTAACATGCGTCATTCCGGCCCTTTTTCTTTTTCTTTTTCTTTTTCTTTTTCTTTTTTTCTTTTTCGACTATCTTTGCAAGCCTTATTGTTATTTAGCCTTTGGATTCTTTTTCTTTTTTTTTTTTTTTGGTGGTCGAATCTTATGTGGATTGCCTACGTATCACGACCCCGCGTGAATCAGACCGAGCGTAGTTCTGGTAACAAGATTGTGGCAAAATTCAGTAACTTTTATATCAAATAACACCGTGTAGTTACAAAACACGTCTTACAAAAATCAGCAGAACAAAAGAAAATGCTTGACTTGGGAAAGTAAAGAAAATGCCAACTAGCTTGACTCAACATTTCAAAATACATTTTCAATCAAAAATCTAATGCCCTAAATTCCCTGGGGGCCCGCGAGGCATCATTCGGCCTTGCCGCGGGCCTTGGTGTGAGGTCCTTGTGCAGTTCCCTCAACTCTTCCATGATCCGATGAACATAACCCATAATTGAAGCGAAAAGGTCGGCGCGGGGCATTCGTTCACAAGCTAGGCACTTCATGGTGACATAGTGCCCGATTTCTCCAATTCTATCCTTGATCATGTCCCTTTCTCCGAGTAGCCGCTCTATTTGCTGGTTTTTCGCCCCCAATCTTCGAGCATTGTTGGTGACTTGATCTAGGAGCCTATCCACTTGTCCTTGCAATCGGGCCATCAAATTGTGGCAGCGGTCGAGGTCTGCTCTGGCATCTTGGGCTTGCTTGAAAACCCGCTCCCTAAGGACAACATTTGCTTCCCTCAGGCTAGTGATGATATCATTGTAATCTTCTTCCACCCGCTTTAGGTGAAGTGCATGTTGATGTGCCTCCTTTTTCCAGCTGGCACGGATCCTCGTTATTTGGGCTTTTGACTCGTCCAATTCTCTTCGGATGTCGGTGACTTGGCTTCTCAAACCCCTTATCAATTTTTCGTCGGCCCGACTCCTCGACTGTCTGTCAGCATCTCTTTTCATTTGCTGGATTTGAGCTCTCAAGAAGTCATTTTCTTGTGCCAACTTCTTTTGTCTCCTTCGTCGGTGGCGGCTTGCATGTTCTTCTCGAACTGAAGGTCCCGGACCTGTTGTTCTATCCTGCCAATCTTCGTCCTGTACCCCTCCTCCTTTGCTAACCAATCCCATTGTTCCTGTGAATCTTCCGTGAATTGTTGGACATGGGCTCTTTTAGAACATTTCCGACGAATCTGAAATCTTTTCCCGAACCACACGTTGTACTTTGGGTCCACCTCTCCCTTAGATAGTTCCCGGACCATGGTTTTAGGCTCAAGGAACCGACATTCGTGCCACAGCCTTCTAACCTTCTCTTCGGGGAAGACAACTCCCGGGCTCAACTCAATGGCGTACTTCCTTAGGTCTTGATCGGTAGGAATAACCTGAAACCTCCCTAGTTGACGTAATACACGGTGAGGGACATATGGTTGGACACTGCGGATTCCCATCAGAAGGATATAACACTCCTCGGCTGCCATATATATTACTTCAGCATCGGGTAACCACCCGAATGCCCATTCAATCTGATCGGCTTCTATTGAGCTCAGTCGTGCAAGCCATGCCTCGACGCCTTCAGGGAATACAGCACCCATCATCCGTTCTTCGAAACCCCTGATACAGTTTTTCCCGGTCAACCCATGGTTCATGTATTGTGTTCGGTGACGGAGGTGTTCTTGCATCCATAGTTGAAGTAACAGATTGCAACCTTGGAAGAAATTGCCCCCTTCTCGGCATACAGTCAAGGCTCGATAGATTTCGGACAAAACCAAAGGGACCACAGTGCTGGTAGCCTTTTTGATTGCAACATCGGCTATTCCTACCAGACTTATCTCTATCTTCTTATCTTCACGCGGACAAATCACAACCCCCAAGAATGTCGTTAGGAATGCTAGAATTCGTCTGGCCTCCCACTTGGTTCTATTCCCTGCGTGAGTCAGCCCAAGGTTTGACTCTTCAAAACCCCGAGGAGTGCCGTACCGTTGATATAAGAATTGAAGATCGCAATACCCTTTCAACAGATCATCATTTTTCACCTTTCGACTAATGCTCAACAAATCCAGAAACCCATGTGGAGATACCGGTCTTGGTGAGAGCAGGTATTGCCCTCTTAATTTCCCATTAAGTCCTGCATAGCCCGCAATTTCCTCTAATGTGGGCGTCAATTCAAAGTCAACAAAACGGAACACATTGCGGGTCGGATCCCAGAAAGATACCAGTGCCTTGATGATGTCTTCCCTTGGCTCAATATTCAACAGATCAACCAAACCTCCCAAAATTCTCCCTACGACCTTTTTGCTATTGTCTTCCAAATCGTTCCACCATATACGGAGCTGCTGAGGGACCTCACTAAAGATTGAAAATGATTTATTCTGATTCGTGCTCATCCTGCACATTTATTAAGGTGATTTAAATAAGAAAACAACTTTGTTTTGCTAAAAAATAAAAAATCAGTTTTCAATCACGGCCTTTCGACGTCTCGGGGACGAAGGCTTTTAAGGCCTGTGGGGTAAATTGATCGAAATCAAAATTGACCCAAAGGTGGCCGTTTATACGAAATTAGCCTTCCGGCGTCCCTTCCGGGAACATTCGGCTATTTTTGAAAACAGCGTCACCGACTTATTTAGTACAAAATTAATTTTTCAAAAGGTGAAGTTGGACCCGATGGAGGTTGCCTACGTATCTCACATCCGATGAGAATCAAACCCCCGTAGTTCGGTTTTGACGAAACAAACGACATTATTTATTCATTTTACTAAAGGAAAACAAATAAGCTATTTCCATCTTAAGAACAAAACACATTTTTTCTTTTTTCTTCTTTTTTTTTTTTTCTTTTTTTTTTTATTAATCTCTAAAAGCCGGTCAGCATGCAAGTCTATAACAGATAAATGCGCAAGACAAACAGGATGCAGCAGGATAGTCTGTTCATTTCAGGTCACCTGTCCTAGACGGACCCAACCCCTGTGTTGAGTCCCCTAAGCCGAATGCGACATGATGCAAATAAACGTTTCCTACTAGGGATCCGGCATGAAGCTTTGTTATTCTAGGTTTAAAACCTGGGTTTATCTGTTCTAGACTTGGCTTACCCGAGCGGACAGCTCGAGCCGAGGAGGAGGCAGCAACCCGGGAATACAGAAGCTTCACCGGTTTTGCAACTTATCCAAACCTCGTTCTAAAATGGGAATTAGACACTATACAGAAAAGAAGTCACACGAAGTGCACCCTTCTTCATGATTTAGAAGACTCATAGAGGAGATTGGTTCCGGCACAATTTATATGTACAGTTCACACAATATCAAAGCAGTAAAAACAACATTTTGCACATTGATGCCAACATGTAAAAAAAATCAGATAATAAAATATGCCAAATACAACAGTTATTCCGAGCTCGAATTCTAAAGAAGTCCCCAGCAGAGTCGCCAGAGCTGTCACACCTCTTTTTACGCACCCGCAAGGGTGCAAAGAGTTTTTCCAATTAAAGGACAATCGAGATGGGATTTATTTTAATTATTTCAGAGTCGCCACTCGGGAGATTTATGGTGTCCCAAGTCACCGGTTGAATCCCGAATCGAGGAAAAGAATGACTCTATTTAACAGTCCGCGAACCAGAAATCCGGATAAGGAATTCTATTAACCCGGGAGAAGGTATTAGGCATTCCCGAATTCCGTGGTTCTAGCACGGTCGCTCAACTGTCGTGTTTGGCTTATCTGTCTGCTTTTTACAATTATGTACTTAGTGCAAGTTAACACCCCTTTACCGCTTTTATGATTGGTTGTGATTTACGAAAGAGAAAGTTGCTTAAAAATATGCTTTCGAATCACGTCACATGAAATGCACCCGGATCCTCAACATATTCTTATTCAACATTTCGGGGTTTGGATTTGGGTCACATGAAATGCACACCCGTATTAAAAAAACAAGGTACAACTAAGATACGCGCCCGGATCGACTACTTATTTACACTGTTGAGAAAGGCGTGATATTCGTTAAGAAACGACGCATCTCGAAATCTAAGCATTTATATGTACATTTATGACGGCTATGTGATTAGTGTAACTATTGGGCGAGGCGTACCTTCGATTCAAATCTAAAGCGAACTACATCCCACTGTATCTTACTTAAGCGTTGATTCCAAATTACTTAAAACTTGCTACGAACCACATCACATGAAATGCACCTGTGGTTCTTAACACGCTTTGTTTATTCTTGCCCAAAATTGGGGTCGGGTCACATGAAATGCACCCCCTACTCTTTTTAATCTAATTACGTCATTCCGTTGAGTAACAACTCCCTAGCTAATCTTGCTTGTAACATAAGGTCTATCATTTAACAGGTTTGGAGATTACACACATGAGTAGGGAAGATTGAACAGAGATACAACAGACTAATTCGGGTTTACGTGCATATCTAATGATAGTGTATCTTTGGTCTAGCTACATTTTCCATAACAAAACTAGTAATACAAATTTAATTAGACAGTAACAGAATGTAATCAAGCATAGACTTTGGACGACTACATGATTCAACAGACTTCAAACATAAACTTCAGGCTTCATTCTTTTTGAACCAGGGAATTACAATAACAAAGACGTGTACCTGGAATGTGAAAGAACAAAGAAGAGTGAGCGATGGTAATGCCGCAACAGTAACAGGAACAGTAACAGCAAACTCCACACCAAAACAAATGGTGAACCAGCTAATAATCCCAACAAACCAAACAGTGATCAAATTCTTCAAACTTTACCAACTAATGGACTAATGGAACAATAATGGCCAGGCAACCATCAAATGGCCATTACAGTTAAGTAGCACAGCAACAAAATAATGAAACCACAGCAACAACCAAACCAGGCAGCAAACTATAGACCAACCAGCAACCAAAACGACCAAGAGCAATAAACTACTGACCAACAGCCTCAATTGAACACCACAGCAACAACAATAAAGGACTAACAGCAATATTTGAACCAAGCAGTAACAGCACACAGCCAGGCAGCAATCAAAAGACCAAACCCCAGGCAGCAAACACTAACAGACCAACCACCAATAGACCAAAAGCAACCCCAAACAACCAGGCAGCAATATCAGCACACACGACCACAACCAGTGGCAGTAGCCACAATAACACAGCAACAACAACTGACAGAAGAACCAGCCAGACAGTAGCCAAGAAAACTCGATGAAACAGTGATTCCAAACCAATGAAAACAGTAGCCTTTCTCTGTATCTTCCTATATGTGTATCCTTGTATCTATTTTTCTTCAGGTGCTCTAGTTACTCTCAGGTATCCTCTCAAGTGTCTATATGTATCTATGAATATTTGCTCTCCAGGTACTGTTTGTGCTCTCCCAGATGCTCTCAAGTGTCTGTATCAATGTATATTTGCTCTCCAGGTACTGTTTGTGCTCTCCCAGATGCTCTCAAGTGTCTGTATCAATGTATATCCCCTATAGGTTCAGTTTGATGCTATATTTATAGCTAAAAGTCCCTCCAGAACACCTGCCCCTAAGGTTACCCCCTACCCTGACTTCCCAACCCATCATATTCCCTGCAAAACCCACTGTCTACTGTCCATAAGGCTGGTGGCAGGGACCTCAGTGGGATGCCCTGCTGTGCAGGTTCCACTAGCCCTTGTATGGGTGTGTGATTAAACAATTAACCTATTAACTACAACCAATTAACCCCCTTTAATCTGAATCAAACAGTAACAAGCTCTACACCAATGAATTGCATCAGGCAGATTCAGGGATCAATATTACGAACTAATTCCTTGACGACTTTAATCACATTGAACCTATGATTCATCTTAACAACTAAAAACAGAGGGAATTGGCCAAATAAAAGGCCTCAAAGAAGGAGAACAAATCGACTGTTATGAGAAATGAGAAGCATGCTAGATGAGAATTGAAACAATGAATAAATCAACACACATATTCACAAAAATCGAATTAAATTGACCAAAGAAGGAATGAATACCTCATAAGGAAACTGCCGACCAAGCTTCGAGCTAAGACTCGGAATTATTGAAGCCAAACGGGCTTTAATCAAGATGTTCTCGATTGAGAACACCTGGACTAAAGTCCCTTGGACTTCAATTGCGGCTAACCCGGCTTGAATTGAGTTACTTCAAAAATTAGGGTTCTTGGGCTCGGATTTGGGGCTTTTGTATTTTTGGTTAGATTCGAAGCAAACCAATGTCAATGGGAGTGTGGGGGAGGTGTGGGGAGACCGTGGTGTGAATTTGGGGTGATTTGGCATAGGTTCGAGTTTGACTCGAATCTTCAAATGAAGATTCGAGGAGCTCCGGCATGATTCGAGGTTAGTGGAGGCCGGGTTCGTGATGGGGGAGGTGAGGGGAAGGTTTGGCGTTGGTTTGGGTTTGATTGGCCTACCGGAACCGCCGTGAGGCGATTTCCGGCAGGCGGAGTACGGCGGAGGAGGGCGGCGTTACACCGGGCTTCTGAGGGAGATGAAGGGAGAGGGGGGGTCTGGCTTGGGGGGGCGGGGTATGGAATGAACCTTATATACGAGAGATGAGATTAAATCCTGATCGTTGGATCATTTACGATCAACGATCAGGATCCCCTCACTTAAACCAAACGACGTCGTTTGGTCAAGTCATAGGCTGAATGTATATTAGAATTAAAGGATTAATCTGGGCCGTTGGATAATAAAATCCAACGGTCCGGATCAAGTGTTACACAGGCTGAAGCCGGACGGGTATTTTGGGCTGGATTAGAAGAAATCCGTTTGGGCCTGGCTTTTAGACTGGATTTGGCCCAGATCGGATCTTCATGATGTATTATATGTGTATGTGTATATATATATATATATATGTATACATATACACATATATATATATACATACACACATATGTATATATACTAACCTATAACACCGCTATCTTTTACTACCATTAACGTACATAATTACATATCACCCAAAAATGTAAGTCACATGACTTCGATATCAAACACTAAAAATGCAAAACTTAGCATATATATATTTTTTTGTATTTTTTAATTTAAATAAATAAACGTGCACACAAAAGATAAAATAACACAAAATCACAAAAATCATACCCAACACGAAACTATTTTTATATATTTTTTTTTGAATTTTCTGGGAGTACTTCTCAAGTAAGGCAAAAATCACGTGCTCACAATTATATCTTCCTTTCTCTCTATCCTTCACACCTTGTTTTACCCTCCCTCATATCGAGTCGGTCGGGTCATAACAAATAAAGAAATGATTTCAAAATTTGCCACCAAGCTTTCCAATTGCACAAGATAAGATTTGGCCAACACGACAATTATCGTAAGTCAGCAAAGACAAGGCCAGTGCTTTAAGCCAAAAGAGCAACATGTGCAATGGAGCGGGCAACAATAAAAATGTTTGGGGTTCATGCAAGACACAAAGGTCGGCAAAGAGCCAATTCAGGAACAATATAATTAATGGAAACATGGGGTTTGAACAGAGAAAGGTATATATTCTGACAAAGGGAAGAGTCAGTCAAGAAACACCCAAGGTTGTCAAATAAAGTCATCAAAGGAATCATAGACTTCAAGATTAGATTTTGTGGGATCCGTCAAGAATGGAAGAACATACATGCCTAAAGAGAGGCGAATTTTGAACAAAGAAGAAGTGAAAATGAATAGTCAGTGAACAGGCCAAGCATTCAAGTGGAAAGCAAGTTCAAGGCCACAACCAACCACCGCATTTTAAACTGACGAAGTTTTCTTTGCTTTGAAACAGGAGCAAAAGATATTGTCAAACTGGGGCAGGAAAAAATTTTCTGTCATCGGATAGTCATCCGAAGAGCATGAAGGTAAATACAATTGTTTCGGAGTTGAACAATTCAAGTCGGAAGGTAAATGAAACAAGTGTCGGAAAGGATAAAATCTTAGTCTGTTGAAACTTTCTCCTAAGACAAGGGTCTTAGTCCGATGAATTTTTCACCTAAGATAAGAGTATAAAATCTTAGTCTGTTGAAACTTTCTCCTAAGACAAGGGTCTTAGTCCGATGAATTTTTCACCTAAGATAAGAGGATAAAATCTTAGTCTGTTGAATCTTTCTCCCAAGATAAAAGTCTTGGTCTGATGAATTTTTCACCTAAGATAAAAAGATAATGCAATGTGAAAACAAAAGGAAGGCAGAAGCCAATGAAAGCAGAAGTTGGAAAAGAAAGAAAGGGCAAAAGCCGAAAAAGAAAGGAAAGATTGTTGAAATTGAAAGGATTAAGAAAGTCTGAAATGAATAGACCCAGTCCGAAGAGTTATCTCCTGGAGTCATAAACTCAGTCCGATGGATAATCCTCCCGAGATTACATTGAAATGGACATAGTCCAATGAGAATCAAAATCTTAGTCTGTTGAAACTTTCTCCTAAGATTAAATGTCTTAGTCCTGATGAATTTTTCACCTAAGATAACCTTCAATCACAAGGTAACACAAAAGTTTTTAATTTCATGCATTTTTAATTTCTGTTAGGCGCCCACCTTCAAACACGGGAATACTTTTTTGCATTGCATTGCACATTTAATTTCTGTTAGATGCCCACCTTCGAATACGGGAATATTTTTCTGCATCGCATTGCACGTTTAATTTCTGTAAGGTGCCCACCTTCGAATACGGGAATATTTTTCTGCATCGCATTGCACTTTCTGTTAGGCGCCCACCTTCTAACACGGGAATACTTTTCTGCATTGCACGTTTAATTTTTGTTAGGCGGCCACCTTCTAACACGGGAATACTTTTCTGCATTGCACGTTTAATTTCTGTTAGGCGCCCACCTTCTAACACGGGAATACTTTTCTGCATTGCACGTTTAATTTCTATTAGGCGCCCACCTTCTAACACGGGAATACTTTTCTGCATTGCACGTTTAATTTCTGTTAGGCGCCCACCTTCTAACAAGGGAATACTTTTCTGCATTGCACGTTTAATTTCTGTTAGGCGCCCACCTTCTAACAAGGGAATACTTTTCTGCATTGCACGTTTAATTTCTGTTAGGCACCCACCTTCTAACAAGGGAATACTTTTCTGCATTGCACGTTTAATTTCTGTTAGGCGCCCACCTTCTAACAAGGGAATACTTTTCTGCATTTGCACGTTTAATTTCTGTTAGGCGCCCACCTTCTAACAAGGGAATACTTTTCTGCATTTGCACGTTTAATTTCTGTTAGGCGCCCACCTTCTAACAAGGGAATACTTCTCTGCATATTTACTTCCTGCAATTTTGGTTTTATGTTAGCTAAAAGCCCACACTGGGGCAGAAGAAAAAGTTTGTTGTTTTGTTTTGTTTTGAGTAGGCTTTAGCTCGAGGACAAGAAGTACTATTGAAAATCAAAAAAAAAAAAAGAGGAGAAATAAAAAGAAGGCAAAAGTGAATCCAAATGCATAAGTAAATAAAATGTGAATTGCACAATACGCGGTTGAAATCATGGGCACTATATGTCCGGACTTGATCCAAAAGCTGAAGAAGATTGAACCAACACCTGCGGCTAACAAGCATCAAGATTCAGATCAGGGTCCGCATGAAGCACCAACCAACTCAAGATCAAGGTTCAGAAGACTCATAGATAGGAATTTTGTAACTCGTAGCTGATGGTTTTAGTTATTCTTTCTCAATTTTGATGTAATAACGGGACAGCGGACCGGAGCCTCGGACGGAACCTCGACTCTCAACCTCGATACTCCATCACTCCCGAACTACACTGACCTGATTCCTGTTTAGCCCAGGATATGTAAGCAACCTTTGAAGCAGAGTGCGGTCAAAACTTTTCAAAATGCTTCACAACGGAATACTCGAACGGGTAAAAATCGTTCATAGTTGCTCACTTATCTTTGCACGGAAACTCTTCGTATTTTCGAGCAAAGAGGGGCAGCTGTGAGCACGTGATTTTTACCCTACATATGAGTTATTCCCATAAAATTCAAAATAAATAATTTTTCCTTATATTTACAATTTGTGTTAATTGGTTGCATGAAAATTAATATAAAAATAAAAAAATATGCATTTGCATTTAGGAATTTAATTTCACATTTTTTAGTATCAATTTGTTTTAGAACAAAATGTAAAGAAAATAACAAAAATGGTCCATCTTGCATTTTTAGTTTAAAAATGTTTAATTTGTATTTTTACTAATGGATAGGAAATAGATTTTAGTGTCAAGCATTTTAATAAAATTAGAAAAATAACTAAAAAACAATTACAAAATAAATAAAATAAGTGGACTGTCTTGGTAAAAGACCCGAATTGGACCATTTTTCCTTAATTTTGCCTAGGCCAAACACCCAAAGCCCATCAATTAGCCCATACCCATCCAAAAACCCTACCCTCTTTATTTTTCCCCTTAACCTAAAAGGCTAAGGGGTAGGGATACAAAAAGAAAAAGAAGACAACACTCTAAAAGGGGAACCAGCCGCAGCTATCATCTGGAGAAAAAAGACACCCACCCAGTACATGAGCTTCACCTTCCTTATATCTAAGCATTCATGAGAGGACCCTAGAACCTAGGATCTCCGTCGTTACTTGTCCACCGGCGGCTACGCGCACAGTAGCTCTTCCCGTCGCCATCTTACACCGGCGATCCTTGAACTTCTTCCTTCTTCTCGTTCATAACAGCCCGCTTGAGACCTGTTAAGTTCTGGGTTTTTTGCTCGATAGGGTATAAAGCCGAGGTGGGCGTTCGAATGCTTTAAATCGCCGGCGAGGTCCAGTTTGAGTCTGTTGTCGTTCATTGGCTTCCGTCCGAGCTGCTGTTTGGTTCGAGTTCCATTACGGCCACTGTTTTATTTTGCTCGTGTAACTGTTAAACATTTGAGAGATTGAAATATTCATTCCAGATTCATTGAAGTTTTGTGTTTAAAATTGTTGTTCGCTTGTTGATTCTGTCGCTCGCCTCTACTGAAGCTGACTCCGACTCATCTCTTGCCATTATTTGGGTACTTTGTGTTATTTCTTTGCGTTCAATAGTAACAGAAGTGGCTCTTGCACAACCAGCTGTTGGAATCATTTTTGAGCTTCAATTAAATTTGTATCGGCCTTGATTTGGTTCATCTCAGTTATCTCATTGCATAATTATTGCTATCAAAATTGTGTTGGAGTTACATTTGCTGAATTTCTACCTTATTCGAGCTTATTACAGTGTTTCACTTTCGATTAGTTATAGCTAGATGAATGAGTTGATATGGTATAGCTGTCTTGGGGGAGTTATTATCGGGACTATGATAGGGTCCAATTTGGTTTTGGATGAAGTTGCTCGAGTTGGGCCACATAATGTCATTATAACTGGAAGGTCAAGGTCTCTTTCCCTACTGCTGCACAGTTCATTCTGAAATCTTTTATATTGAATCAAATTTTGGAGAAGGCTTCATCTGAAATTCTCTTCAAGGTTCCATTTCTTACCTTTACTCTCATGTGGTTTCAGTATTCTTTGTGTTTACTGGTGAGTGTTGGTTCATTTATCCATAGTATTGTATGATTGGAATTTTTATTTTTATATTGAGTATTTAAATGGTGTTAGTTCGAATTCTGGTTGATCATTGAAGCCCCGATTTGGATGGTTGTTGTAATGTTTGAGCGGATGTGTATAATATTGCGGGGCCCTCAAATAAGTTGTTATAAATTTAGACTCGGAAGGACCGGTTAGTGAATTCCACGGTCTTTCCCGAAGTTAACAAAGACGGAGAATCTTTAGGCATGACTTTAATAAAATTACTTTTCCTAAATACGGTGCGCATTTATGTGACCCAAATCTTATTCTCGGCGAAACCGAAATGCATTAAAGTCAAAGGCGTACTGGTTGCGGTGTGACTCGAAATGTGTTTTCGTGACGTCGCAATTCTTCTAAAATAAAAAGCGGAACATTAGTAGCGCCTAATTAAAATATATAAAGAAATCAGATAAAAGCAAAAATTGCAGTTGAGCGACCGTGCTAAAACTGCGGAATCCGGGAGTGCCTAACACCTTCTCCCGGGTTAACAGAATTCCTTATCCAGGTTTCTAGTTTCGCAGACTATATACAGAGTCATAAATTTCCTCGGTTCGGGATTAAATCGGTGACTTGGGACACCATTATTTTCCCAAGTGGCGACTCTGAATAATTAAATAAATTGATCCCGTTCCGACTGTCCTTTAAGTGGAAAAACTCCTTCCCTGATTATTATTATATCCCTTCTCGAGGGTGTAGTATTAAACAGTGGCACATTTACGTTTACGTTATATGTGTGTGAAAAAACGAGGTGTGACACACCCAGGGGACCATTACATCACAAGAAAACATATGAGTCAGAAAATATGCAAGTGAAGGAAGATAAAGGAAACAAAGCAATCGACATAAGGTGTTTATGGGTTTACTTGTGCTTCACGTTCCATTCCTCGGGGAATGGCATTTTCTCTGTCGGAGTTATATTGGAGGTCCTCACTCGTACAAACAGACCCATCCATCACCAATCCTTATCCTTGTGTGTACTCGAGAACAATAACTTTGTGGCTTGGTGATGGAGCCTTATTAATCTGCCCCGATAGAGACGGGGGCTATAAAGTCTCATGAGGTTGTCAAGGGTAAATGACATCCCTTCGACCTTACTCACGAAGAATCGAAACAAGATAATTATGCGCCAAAGTGAGGGATGCATTTGGCAAGATTTATTTGGTATTGGTGGTAGAAGTTGATAATAAAGAGATCGACGGGACCCAACGTGAAAGGGTAAGTGTAAACACTTAGAAACCCTTCACCTAAGTAGTAATATCCTCCTCGGGAGTAGGAACCATCATCTCTGCATTTTCCTAGTGGCAGCCTTTTTCACCTGCTCGAGATCGCCTTCGATTATCGTGCATATATACCTCAACATGGGCTCACATCGTCTAGGGACCGAAGATGGTTTTGCAATTTTAAGATCAGAAGAAAGGTCACATGACCCGAGAATGCACTCTTCGATGCATGGCTCCACCAGCATTTTATCACCTGCCGGCCGCGATGAAGAGGCTTTGTCCTTTTGTGGAATGGCTTTGGAGGTTTTCGCCATTAATTCAGGTAGAAGGAAGCGAAAAGAAGTGGAACTTGGTATTCTTTATATTACGAGAGTTGACTCAACGAGTGTTGAAAGAGAAGAGATGGAGAGAGTAAGAAACTTAGAAAACTTGGTGGAGGTGAAAGTAAAATTTTGATTCAACCAAAGAGCCTATATTTATAGATTTACGGCGATGGTTTGGTGGTGCTAGTGGCCGACTTTCCACTGGTAAGCCTTGATTGTTTGGGAAACTATACCGACGGAATGTTTTGGTCACCTCCATCGCTTATGTCATAGGGATGACATCTTTATTGGGTCTCTAGAAAATCGAGCTTAAGTCGTTTCTTATCATTTAACTCTAAGAAACGAGGGGACTATTTATATACGATAGAAATCGGGGCTACGCAATTTCATTCTTTGGTTGAGATTGGAATGTCGCGTCAAGGAGCTAGGACATCGAGTCCAGAATCGATGCCTCTTTTCAGATTGATTTCGACTTCAATCACGGCCAGAAAGAGATAGACTCCAAGTGACATCAATATAGCTTAATAGTAGAAAAGGCGAGATATCCGCGGTTGGTCGAGGATCGTGGCGTGAATCTCGGAACGGATCAATCTAATCATATGTTAATATGGTCTTCTACTTTAATTAGAAGTGTGCCTTATTTGGGACTCATTTATTATACAAAATAAAGCCGTCAAAATGGGCTTGGGCCGTGAGGCTAGCCCAACCCAGCCGCTACTTGTGTAGGGTTGGGCTAGGATTTTTTTAGCCCATTTAAAATCGAGGCTTATAAGTCCGGCCAAAGTATGCCCCTTGCGCTTGAGGCTTGATCAGGCATGGGCCTGGTTCGGTTCGTGGGCCAAAAATTAATTAGATTCAAATTAATTACTATTAAATATTTAATAGTTAAAAAAAGTAAAAACTAAAATTAATAATTCCCATTACCCAACTCGAGATTGCTTATTTACCCTTCCATATCAACTAGAATTTAGATTTTTTACATGCATGTAATATGATAAAATCAATTTTTTTTTGCTATTAATAACGAAGTGGAAAAGTCTTAGGTAGCCAATAAAATCTTTTTTCAAAAGAAAATATTACTTTAAGTGGCCAATGATCAATTTGATTTACTTTAATATATTATTAATATTTCTTCAGTATAGAAAAAGATCAATTTTAAATACACGAAAAGAATTTACCACTAACAAATTTCAAGAATGTTAAAAAATTTATGGACTATAATGATAAAATCAGCAAATGATGTTAATCCTACATTAAAAAAACCTCAACATATAAATTTATTAAAACAATCATTGAGTCTGAGGAAAATGAAAGCAAGGTGTTAAGAAAATATTTATGTAACTCTAAAAAAGAAGAGCAAAAGATATAGAGAGTTTGCATTCAACTACGAGATTCCTCGCTGAATATCAATCATTTTGTATTATCTAAGCAAACATAAATTGTCTACATGATTAAATCGACTATGTAACGAAAAAATATATAAGGATTAAAGAAATTTTTTTTCTAAAACAAACTGAAGGGCCGGAAAGCCCTAGCTTGTGACCCTCTTAGGGCTGGGTTGGGCTGATCATTTTAAGGTTAATTCATATGGCGGTCTGGCCCGCCCTAGCCCGCTAAATTTAAAAGCCCACGAGGCTTGGGTTGGGTTGGGCTGTGCTGGCCCGTTTCGACAGCTCTAATATAAAGAGGGACCACATTCATTTGTAATGATCATTGTTCACTAAGAAGAATATATACACTCGTTAATTTCCAGCTATTTCACTTATTGTTCATCAGACTTCCTTTATCATTTATTGTTCTTACTATTCCACCTCGAGACTATCCCTAGTCGAGGTCGAGATCTGGCTAGCATACTGATTTGATTTATTTTATTCACTAATTTATTTATTTATTTTCTTGCATATTTATTGGTATAGAATAAAATCACATATCCTTAAAATCACAATATAAGTTTAATTGTTACCCGAATTTAAGCGTAAAAATTTAGATTTGTCATATAAGAGCCTAAATCTGCTGCTTTTAACAAAAGAATTCAAATGTTAATTAATCTTTTGATAGGTGCCAAAAGCCAGTGCAATTCCAGAAGGTAAATTTCAACTTCAGGTGTATCACTTTATTAGTATATACACGTTTTCAGGTAAAAGGACTTATTAAAGTAATGTAACTAAGATCAAGATAAAAAGTGCCAGCATCATCGTTTGTAAAAAGCCAAAGTTTGGTATGTTTAACCTAATCGATTTATTGATAAGGATGGATTTTAGATTCTTATAATATATATGTGTTTTTGTGAGATATCTGAAAAATATTCCTGTCACCCACCATAGTATAGAAGATACCAACACCTTGACTATAGGAGCATAATTTATAATATATATGTATTTTTGTGAGATATCTGAAAAATATTTCTGTTTTTAATTAACTTGTACAGATGGATGGTGGAAAATGTTTTTACACTAGAGGTCATCAAAAATTACTACAGCTATAACAAGTTAAATTGTATTAATAAAGTAATGTTTTTTACATCTGATATATATAAGTTGAATCCTTCTCATTTATTTATGAGTCACTGTAAGTTCTTTAAATGATTGCCTGTTGATTTGCAGATTGACTTCTGCATCCTTTTAAAATTGATAAAGAATAAGGGGCTGCAAATTTTCTACAAAGTACGGTACTCTATACGTACAATTATCCTATTAAAAAAATTGGATGAAGTGGAAAAGAAGAGGAATAATTATAATTTCTGATGTACTCTTCCTGAAATATATATAAAATATAAAAGATTTGGGGGCAAAGATCACTGTTAACCCGTAGCCGAAATTATTTACAGTCAATAGCCACAAAAGTTAATAAAATTTGTGTACATTTGACATATTACATACAAAAATGTATATTTACACAAAAAAAAAAAAGATTTCGGCTATTATTTTGAAAACAGTGATACAATATCATTTTCCCAAAGATCTTCGATGGATGATCCAAGTCCTTTGTCTCTTTAACATTCTTACTTGATTTTTCGTCACGATAAAAATAACTTAAGATCATTGTTAACTTTATATATATTGATGTGAGACATGTACTTTAAGTCGATGGCCTTGACCTACTTGACTCAATAGGTAGAGTATCGCTTTCATATGACAAGCGTTATTTGTTCAAATCCAATAGTAGATAAAATCGACCGAAATCCTTGCTTTTGCCAGCATAGCAGCAAACATGGACTGGAAGCAAGGAGTCAATTGAATGATCAAAGCATCGGTTGCTTCCACCTGTAGCCTTCTTTATGTCTATCAGAAATATTCTTTCTATCTCCTCAAGGTTAGAGTAAGGTCTGCGTACAAATTATCCTCCCCGAATTTTACCTGTGAAATTACACTGAATTTATTATTGTCGGTGGTGAATGTTACATGCACTCTAACTTATCTCAATGAACTTTGACTTTTTTATTCTTATGTGCTAGACTTTAATTTACTCATGAGATTGTAATACTAACTCATTGATTTTAATGTTTTAATTTATCTGCCCTACTCTATGTTTGCCACTGACTGTTATTTACAATTAGTATTCTTGCAATATCAGTTAGTTGAGCCAACCCTTTAGTGATTATTAGTTATTTAAGGGAATTTATTATATATAGGACAGATTTGTCTACCCTATACTCCTTGATTTAATGCTAACAAGTCTTATCATGGAGTTTGATTATTGTCATTTCCCACTTTTTGAAGCAAAACATTCGACGTTCCTTAAGTTGAAGGTTGTGCTTTAAAGTCAAATCGTGAAAGTGACGGTAGAAATTAAGCTAAAACTACATTGACATAATTAGTAGCAGTCTAGCAGATCCAAGTAAATAATTAGGGATTCAAAAAACACTATACTATAAGTTTTATTTTATTTACCCTAAAAATTAAGTAATAATTTAACTTGTAAAGTAATTTTACGGATACGTGATTTCACTTAGTGTTAATTAAGAATCGTAAAAATGGGGACTCCCCTTTATATATTAGACGAATGCTAATTATGGTACAATTCTATTATGGAAGTAAATCCCATGATTAGTATGAATAACAGCCCTTGATTTGATCTGTTTTGGGATTTTCGCCGTGATCTCCGATCAGTTACGAATATGTCGCATTTCCATTATTGCACTTCACTCGAAGTCGGCCATACTTAGTCCCGATCACTGCTAGCCTTTATTTCGACGGGCACCTCGATTCTTGAATTGACACCTCGTCTTTGTACTCTAGCCAGATCCATTACGAGGCTGATCCCCGGCGCGCCCGGCGCGATCTCCTGGTCTTGATTAAATACCAAAATCGGGCAACCGATTGTGACCGTATACATCTTTGTATATGAAATATTCGACTATATATATATATATATATATATATATATATATAACATTTTTTAATCAATATACATAGTATAATTTTTGGGTGAACGGGTGATCTTTGATTTTTCTATTTAGTTCCTTCTTTCTTTCTTTCTGGGTTGGGGGTTTTGGGGGGGGGGGGGGTTATCTTTGGTTTTTCTTTCTCTCACTGGTTTTTTGTTAGTGAAAAATTATAGAACAAGAATAATGCACTTTGGCGTTGGAGGGAATATTGTAGTAATTGGAATTTCTACAGCAAAGATCACACAGTAGACAGCTTGTAATTTAAAGCTATGGGGGAATATATGGATGGGAAGTTCATGAAAAAAAGTAGCCAACATAATTGGCGTTTGGCACATTAACTTTTCCTTTTTAATTAAAACATTGGATTTCTATGTTAATTAAAACAGAAAAGATTATGAACAACTTTAATCAGGATAATATATTAGTTTATATCGAAACACTAACAAGCATGTATGTTATAAATAAGAATAACACAATATTAGAAAAATAATTTCTCTCTAGACTCTATAGCAATATTTTCAAATATGTCAGTAATTTTTTCTTCTCTTTTTTTCTAGAAAATAAATATAATTTCTCCTTTCACGTACACCCTTAGCTTGCAATTTCCACTTTTATGTTTTTGGACTAGTTTTTTTTTTTATGAATTAGTAACTAAAAGAAAAACTTCCTAGTTTGGGAAAAGAAAAGGAATAATCGAGATTAAACAAATAAAAAAAAAAAAAAAAAAAAAAAAAAAAAAGGAGGAGGAGGAGGAGGGGAGACAGAATAAATCAAACCATTAACGGTCCATATAGTTATTTGACAATTATGGTTTTGCAGATTCCGTATAACTTAACGATTCCAAATCCAGTTAGGATTAAGCTACAAATAAAATTAAGGACATCATGTTGTACTTAAACCTATAATTTTTTTAATATGGGAACAATGAGTAATGATTAATAGGAATATATGGATATGGGAATTAAGTTGTCTATGCACGCATTCATAATAAATGCTTTCTTTGTTCTAAAAGATGATTAGTTTAACTCTATTTTGAAAAAAATATTGAATAGCCACACAAAAGCATCCTCCCTAATCCCAACTCTGTTTTTCATATGAAAAATTGATAAATATTTTATTTTCGGTTAATTTTGTTTGTTTAACCATTCAGTATCCAAAATGTACTTGCTCAATTAATTTGGATTTACACTAGATAGGCCTACTGAATGTCACGACCTAAACCTCGCACTGTTCGTGATGGCGCTTCTCGTGAAGACAAGGCCAGCCGACTAACCCAATTCGTCTCTTTCAAAAATAGTTAAGCATAAATGAACAGCAAAAATATGACTTAATAATATTAATTAATGAAATTACAACCCAACACAGCCCTAATCGGGGTGTCATAAGTCACGAGTGCATCTATCAAAAAGTAAATCCACTACAAGGTCTATTATATACAAAATCGGAAAAACGAACAAAGAGAGAGAGAAATGGTGCTGCGAATGCTGGCAGTCACCTCTTTAACTCATATAACTCCGCCTCTAATCGGCCAAAATGCGTTACCGAGTGAATAGATACCTGCATCTGCATATGAGTTGCAGTGAGTAAAGTGAGTACTCCAACTCAGTGAATAATAAAGGTGAATAACAACTGAAAAGTAAGAAATCATGTAAAACAAACCATCATACTGTATAGAAGCAGGGCACAATCCTTTGAGAAAATAGCAAGGCTGTAAAATCTTTGGAAATATCTTGGCTCAGTTTAAAGCTCTTTTGAAAATGGTCTTTTCAACAGTTACAAAAACGATTTCAAAATAATTAGTGCTGATAAGCGCAGAAAAATTCGTCCATCGGGCACAAATACCACAGTATAACAGGTAAAAAGGCAAAAAAGATATGCAAGATGCGCACATAAAAGTTTGCTAGTACCATACCCTCGGGCTCACTCTCAGAAATACTCTCAACCCCTCGGGCTCTCTCTCTCTCTCAGATCACTCCCAGAACAGTATCATATTGTAACCGTTGCGGCGTGCAGACCGATTCATATCTCGCTGCGGCGTGCAGCCCGATCTATATCTCGCTACGGTGTGCAGCCCGATCCATATGGGTACCTGCACTCACTGTGGGGGTGCAGACTCCGGAGGGGCCCCTTAAGGCCCAAACGCAATATCAAGCCACCTTGTGGCATATAAAACAAGGCCAGAAAGCCTTCTCACATCATACTCGAGGCCTGAAAACCTCCTCACATAATACTCGAGGCCTGAAAGCCTCCTTACATCACTCAACATATCCTCGTATACGGCCATCGGCCTCACTTAGTCCAGAAAATATCATAAGCCCTTTGAGCATCAATAAAATAGTAAGGCTCGGCCCAAAGCAGTGGAAATATCATTTAAGTCTAAAAGTTCAATTAAAACGGCTGAGTTTGTAAAACAATATAATCAACACGGCTGAGTTCAAGTAGTATATCAAATAGTAAGGAAACAGTGATAAAATCCGTGAAGGGTTCAAATAATTTGCACGAAGCCCTACTATGGCAATCGGCCTAAATCATGATAATATCAAATAAGTTTCACTCAAATACACGATAAAGTCATCAATCGAGACACACCAAATCACAATCTCCAATGGTGTTTTACCCTACACTCGCTATCCCGCGTGCAAGTCACCTCAATATAGCACTACGGTACGCAGATCTGAGGTTTCAAAGCCTCAAGATATCATTTACAATCATTACTCACCTCGAACCGGCGAAATCTCTAGCTCGCAACGCCTTTACCCGTCAATTTGGCATCCACGCTCGTCGAATCTATCTAAAACCATAATGAACACGTCACAATAGGCTAAAGGAACGTAACCCAATCGAAAAGACTCGAAAAATATCGAAATTCATGAAATTTGCAAAATCCGAGCCCCGGGCCCACTTCTTGAAAAATAAAAAAATTTACATAATCAGATTCCTTATCTCGGCACAAGTCTATACATACCAAAAACTCTCAATTCGGACCACAATATGCCCCTCAAATTCCAATTTAAAATCTTAAAATCTCAAGCCTTAGTTTCTTCCAATTTAGCTAAATTCTCGAGAATTTCAAGGATAATTCCACAATATAATCGTACTTTTAATTCATAAAACTTACCTCCAGCCAATCTCCTTCGAATCCCTCTTCAAATGCTCCCCAAGTAGCTCCCAAAATGCTAAAAAATGGTAAAAAATGGATTTAGGTTCGCGGATGAAATGTTATTTTAATCCCTTCTGCCCAGACCTCATTTTCGCTTCTACGATACTGTTACCGCTTCTACGGTCACCGCTTTTACGGTACTTCTCCCGCTTCTACAAAATTACACTGCAATCACAATCCGCTCTACGGAAGTCCTCCCATGACCTAGAATTTCGCACCTGCGACTCCCTCACCAATCTACGGCCCTTTTTTTGCAAATGCGAAAATACCATATATCAGCAAACCAGCTATCTCAAAATCCAAAATCCATCCCGATGGCTATCCGAAATCGCCCTGAGCCCCGCAGGACGTCAACCAAAGTGCCAACATATCCTAAGACATCATTCAAACTTGCTCCAATCATCAAAGCACTACAAACAGCATCAAAACTATCAAATTACATCGGTTTCAAGCCCAAGTTCTTCTAAAACTTCTGAATTACGCATTTGATAAAAAAACTCGACCAAACACCTCTGAATGGCCTGAAATTTTTTACACACATCCAAAATCACCTAACGAAGCTATAGCAACTCTCGGAATTCCATTCTGACCCTCGGATCAAAATGTCACCTACCAACCGGAATTCGCCAAAATACTAACTTCGTCAATTCACGCCTAATTCTACACCGGACCTCCAAAATAAATTTCGATCGCATTACTAGGTCACAAATCATCCCCCAAAGCTAACTGAATCATAAAAACTTCGATATGATCTCATATGCAAATACATTGTTTCTTTCAAATTCATTCTAAATTTTCCTGAAAACCAAAACCAACGATCTATCTAAGTCACAATACATAACACGGGGCAAGTCATGCCCAAAAACTGGCGATCAAGACGCGAAATTTTAAAACAATCGGTCGGATCGTTACATTAAATATTCTAAAACGTTTGATACTTTTCATATTAGTAGTATATAATCGTAAATATTATTCTAGTTCGCCAAAAAAACATTGTTAAACTATTAGTCTTTTTAAGTTGACTTCTATCGAAAGAACTCTCTAATTGCAAGTTCAAGTAAACGTTTAAAATTAAGGGAGGGGTGAGACTTGGGAGAATGCTTTAGTTGTAAAGCATACCTCAACTTTTGAGTCAATTTTGATAAGTTCAAAACAATGGGGTTTTTTAGTTTCTTTTGAGGAAATTAAAAAGGATGATAAATGTTGGTAAGCAATGGAACAGTCAAAAAATTCAGGTGTTTGGTTCACTATATCTATATATAATATTTAATATATGTGAGTGCTTTAATGTAATGTAATCCAAAGAAATAAGTCTATCTTTTCTTTTTAGATTTCTTTGGTCAATCGGTCAAGTGTCAACACTAATAATGGGTTAGGTTAATTTTGGCATGATTTTGTAGAATCCATTCAACCAACCAAAACTGGCCACACCGTTTAATAGTAGTTGATAATGACTTACATTATTTCTTAATTAAGCATTGGCGCATTAATCTCTAATTTTCAAAGTTTGACAACTACTCTTGATCAATATATTTGGTTTTGGGGGTGGGGGTTCACTTTATTGCTGTTGTAATTATCTAATAAAGCGTGAGATTTACACCTTTAGAAAATTAACCAATTGCTTATTTCCTTCGTTTCGGCTTATATATACATCACATTCCTTATTTTATGTTTTGTCTTAACCTAAATAGGTTAAAAAGTTAATTCATTCGAAGTGATTAATGTTAGAAAATTTATGTCGAGTTCAATTCTTATCCAATTGTACAAGGTGGCATTTATTTATTTATTTATTTATATATATATTATTATTATTTTGAAATTTTGGAGTTTATAAATTTGTAAAATTTGTTTTTATTTTATTTTTTACGGGGAATGTTTTTTCTCCACTTAAATCTCTTAATAATTAAAACAAAGTTATATAAAAGTTCTCGCAACTAGCAAGAAGTTGGACACGACCGTGGAAAGCATTGTCATGTCTTTTTTAAAGTAATTAAGACAATGTTGGTATCGAACTTTTGGCCAATTATAGCAATAATTTGTTTTCATGTTTAGCCAAATTTGGCAGTAGAGAGAATAAGGCAGAGGTTGCTCACCCAAAAGAGTGAGGAGCGTAGGCAAAATCCATGCATTACAGTTTATTAATAGAGCAGAGGTTGAATACCCAAAAGAGAAAGAGCCTTGGCAAATCCATGCATTATAATTCTGAGATACAGTGTTTAATAAAATTTAATGTACAGCTATACTGAAAAAAATATATACATAATCAGCGGTGGAGGTAGAGATTCCCCTATATATTCGGCCGAATCCAATAACTTTTATTTAAACATTATAATTTAATAATTTTAAAAAAATTATTTAACTAGTCTTAGAATACGCACGTTGCGGATGTACCCAATATAATTGCCCATATTTCTCTAAAGTTATATATAAATATTTAGTTTTTGTATACGTGTGAAAATCCCTTCAGATTATATTAAAAAATATCTTAAAATAATAAATTTTTAATCAGGTATATATCGCAAAAATATATATACAGTTGTTGGTAATAACTTTCAACTGCAAATCTGTTAAATATGTCGACAGACCAAAATATATAAGTAAACATCATGATAGAGTAGAGATTATATTACATAGAATAATTTATGATATGAAACATGAATTAGAATATATTAGCTAAGCTATTTAGTCAATTGTACAAGAATTCTTGTCACTATAAAAGTATAAAGAAAAGGAAGAAAGTTCAAATCCAAATCAACTAAAAAATGAGGAGCTTTCAAACACAACTAATTTATTGCTGTCGAAAGAATTCTTTTTTTAGCAAGAAGAATATTGAGATTATAGAGTTGTAGTATATTGTTGTATTGTATTTATTTATAATTGAGTTAATTAGTCGGTTGGTTAGCTTAGGAGTTGAGTTAGTTACAAGGGTAGTCTAGTAATTAGCTGTCATACAATTGTCACACTTTATCAGTTTTCTTTTTCTTATTCACATATAAGTAGTACTCGAGTTAGTTAATGAAAATATTACAGAAGCTTTCCCCATTTTACATCATCTCTCTAGAATCTTCATTTCTTATCTCTAGACGAGCTCAAGATCAGACAATAATGGAGGTTAGTCTGTAACTAGCTTCAATTTTAATATGGTATCAGAGCACAACTATAATTTTTCGACATAAACTTTCTTCAATTTCTCTTTTCATTTCACAAAATCGAAAAATACAAGTGTACACTTTGATGGAAGGGTTTCTAAATTTTCATCTGAGTTCTTCAAATTGAGTGATTAGTTACTCTAATCTTCTAAGAATCTACTTCAATCGATGACTGCAGATAACAAAACTCAAGGTACAAGTACTAATTTGGATTTGACTTACCCACTGTACAAACACCTGTCGGAGAGTGTCAAAATGATGCTAGTTCCCGGTTATCTTTTACGGAACCAGCTACAAATCATAGAGAAGAGAAGTTCTAAGAGGTTTGTCAGTGAAGAACAAAGTCGACTTTAAAACGGGAAAGTGTAAGAAACCTAATGCTGATGAAGCAACTTATGATCAGTAGGATCTTTGCGATGATATGGTTACACCGTGGATTCTAAATTCACTCTCAAAGGATCTAGGGCATAGTCTACAATATGTCAATGATACTAAGAAATTATAGTAGGAGTTGGAAGACAGATATGATAAGACTAATTGAGCGAAGCTTTATCAACTAAAAAAAAAGATACTGGCCTTAGTCAAGGGGATTTGTAAATCACAGGGTATTACACAAAAATGAAATAACTTTGGGAGGAATTGAACATCTTCAATGCACATGCACAGTGCAATTGCCAATGTACTTGTGGTGCAAAAGCAAACATGCATAAACTGAGCATGATCTAAGACTAATTCAGTTCTTAATGGACCTAAATGAGGTTTACATAATTGTGAAAGGTAGTATATTGATGATAAATATGTTGCCCAGCATAGCACCTGCTTTTTCTATTCTTATCCAAGAAGAAAAATAGAGAGAAGTCAGACCAAACAACAAATTAGTCACGGAATCCACTTCATTGTGTGCAAATGGACCTGGCAACCAAATTCAGAACCAATTACAATCAGAGGGGAAGCAGTACTAGGCCAAACTCATACAATTCAAACAAGTCAAACTATCTGCCTGACATGTCTCGAATATTTTGTGACTATTCCAAAAAGTCTGGACATACCGGAGACAATTGTTGTAGAATTTATGGTTTCCCACAAGATTTCAAGTTCACAAAAGGGAGAAATACAGCATCTGCTGCAAATGTTCATACAAATTGTGAGGACATGTAAGATGGCAATCGAAATCAGGGACTTTAAAGCCTAACAAAAGAGCAGTACAACCAATTACTCAGCTTATTTGAGAAATTCCCAGGAAGAAACACAGGAGAAGGCCCTAACAACAATATGACTAGTGGAGTTGCAAACTTCGCAGGTATTCTACCTTGTTCTACTTATAAAGAGATTGCCGAAACAACTGTGTGTAGATGTTCTAAATCAGTTGCTCACTTCTGGATATTAGATAGTGGAGCTTCAGATCATATGACATACAGAAATTCCATTTTAAAGAATATTAGAACCTCTTTCCTGGTTACTTTATCTAATGGATATAAGATGAAAGTGATAGAAATTGGAGATTCATTTCTTGGTCCTATGTTAACCTTAGTCAGAGTGTTATATGTGCCTACTTTCTAGTAGGACCTCATATATATTCACTCCTTAACAAATTACTTCAATTGTATAGTTAACTTCAGTAAATACCTTTGTATGATGCATGCCTCATCAATGAACATGCCTCTGGAGATTGGTAAGACAACGAGTGGCTTGTACTTCCTTTTCCCTAAGTGTCATAGGTGTTCAGAGTCAGGTTCAATTTCTGTCACTGTCAATCTTGTTCTCATTCTTGTTTTCCTGTGTTGCCTCATGTTGTAAATACACGAAAGAATCACACTCAACCTCTAATATCCTTGTCAAATATAAATAGTTCATCTCAGTCACATAACAATGTAAATACTCTTCACTGAAGCAATAAAACTGGCTCTTTCTTTAATGTGAATTCCCTTCTGTTGTCTTTTGCATGCCATAAAGATAATATTGAGCATCTATGACATAACAGGCTAGGCCATGTACCATTTTGTGAAAATGAGAAGCCTTTCCACTAAACCTGTTGATTTTTCCCCCAAACAACCATTCACTTGCCCTGTCTGCCCTATAGCAAGGCAGAAAAGGTTGCCTTTTTTCCAAAGAACTTCATCCATCACCAAACTATTTGAATTTTTACACAGATTTATAGAGTCCGTATCACATAGCCACACATTACAAATACAAATATTTTCTTACCATGGCTAATGACATTAGTAGATCAACTTGGACGCGTCTTTTAAGTAGCAAAGGTAACAATCTTCAAGCCATCAAGGCTCTTGTTTCCATTTTTGAAAATTAGTTTATTACCTCAGCCAAGATTTTTATGTCAGATAATGGGTTGGAGTTGGTAAACAATGAAGCTATGCTATACTTTCAAGAAAAAGGCATAATTCACCAGAAAACTTGTCCGTATATATCATAATAAAATGATGTGGTTGAAAGAATACAAATACCTACTAGAAACAGTTAGAGCTCAGTTCAAATTGCCAATGAGATACTGGGGAGAGTGTATACTAACTGTTACATACTTGATAAATAGGTTGCCTTCTTCTATTCTCAACAATAAATGTCCCATCTGAGCTCATTTACAAATAAAAACCAACTTATTCACATCTTAGAAGCTTTGGTTGTTTGTGTTACACCATCACATTTAAAATTCACAAAGATAAGTTTAAACCTATAGCCAATCCTCATGTATTTGTAGGATATCCTTTTGGGACCAAGTTACATAAGGTCTTTGATTTAGCCACAAAAAAGGTACATGTGTCTAGAAATATTGTGTTTCATGAAGATGATGTTCGCGTTTTCTATTTCACCTGAACATTCTTCCTTTCCTTCTGTATTGCATATGATAAACAACAATTCTCCATAGCCCAATCCTAGAGTGATTTCACCTAATTATCATTGTAATCATGATAGAGATGTATCAGCTTCTGTCACTGACAGTCCTATATCTGAAAGCACTCACCCACCAAACACTAGTTCATTGACAAGCCCTACAAGCACACTAAACCACATTTCACATATCAGCTCAGATTTAGAACTAAAACTAAATGTTTCACCTGAAAGCCATTCAGAGTTCCACACAACGTCGTTCAACCAAGTACCACACAACATAGAACTCAATGTTAATCAACCCAATACCACACAGCATAGAAACATCAGATATGACACTTAGCACCCCTTCACACCTCAAGGACTATGTCTATACACTGCTCAATCTACAACCAGACAGTCATTTAGGCAAAAATATAAATTGTGAACATCAATCAGTTTTTGCTTCACTTACTGCAATTTTCTCCCATAACAATTTTGTATCCTTCAATACACTTAGCCATGATATCTAGCAACTAGTTAAGAAAACTTCACATGAGTGTGAACCATACTCTTATGAGAAGGAAGCTTTGAGTCCTTCCTGGAAAGTAGCAATGATTTGAAACTTTATATGCTAACCATACTTGATATCTAATTAAGTTGCCTGCGGGAAAGAAAGTCATAGGGTGCAAGTGGGTGTTCAAAATAAAGCACAAAGCAGATGGAAGTGTAGTAAGGTACAAAGCAAGACTTGTGGTAAAGGGATATACACATGAAGCTAGGATTGACTATTCAGAAACTTTTTCTCCAGTAGTGAAGATGACCACTGTTAGTTCCCTGATCAGTACTACAGTAAAGAAAGGATAGGATCTTTATCATCTAGATGTGAATAATACATTCCTCCATGGTGACCTACATGAAGAAGTGTACATGAAAATCCTATAGGGCCTAATGGTAGAGAACACACAGCTTGTGTGCAGATTAAAGAAGTCTCTGTGGACTCAAACAAGCCAGTAGATAGTGGTATGATAAGTTGACATAGTCCTTGTATTCTTGAAGTTTCAAACATTCAACCAATGATTACTTCTTATTTTATAAAAAGCAGGGAATTCATCAGTATTTGTAGCTATATATGTTGATGATGTTATCCTCACTGGGACTGACCTTGAAGAAATTAATGCACTAAAGACTTACTTGCATAATCAATTAAGAATAAATGACTTAGGTCTCATTTTTTTGCAATAATAGAGGTCTGAATCTTAATCATTCAAATCTCAAATATTAATTGCGTTTGTTTTTAAAGTCTCAATCTTAATTATTCAGATCTTAATCATTAAGTGTGTTTATTTTTTTTACTTCACAGCCACATAATGGGTCCGAATAAGTCTGTATGATTAAGATTTATAACACAAAATTAATTTTATTAAGATGCTATCACATATTTATTATTTACTACCATCATCGCCTACCATTATCAACTACCGCCATGCCACCACCACCACGTCACCATCATCCTCAATCATAACATCACCATTATCGACCATCTCCACTCACCATCCCTACCACTCTGACTACCATCATTCTCACCCACAATTAACACTCATCCACCTCAATTTCCATAACTAACCACCCCATCACCATCAACAACCACAGCTGGCATTGCCCATCATTATAACATACCATCACCCACCCACCACCTTCCTTAGTCACAACTATTATCACTACCCACCATTATTAACTATCACCGCTCATCACCGCCACCGTCAATCATAATCGCCATACTCCCAATCACTACTAGCTACTAGCATGAACCACGATCATCAACCAAAACTACCTCCAACCACCACCTCTACTCGACATTCACCTATTAGCCACACTACCAACAACTATCATATTTTAAAAAATCATATATTATATTGATAGAATATTAGATAGTTAGTATTTCATTTGAATTTTATGTTTATTAATTTTCAAATAAAGATACATTTTATACATTGAAATGTTAAAAATCAAGCAGCCTTAATTATTTAGTATTCAGATATGTATTTAGATTCAGACATCTTAATCTTAATACATATCTTGATACTGAGATTCAGACGTCTTCTCAAAAAAAAACAAATGAGGCCTTAGGCAAGTTACACTACTTTTTGGGGTAGAGATGCTCTATAAGGATGATGGCGTGTTGATCTCCCAAAGGAAGTTCACCACTGACCTATTGAAAGAGTATGATTGTCGGGGTTATTCTTCTGCTCAACCTCCTCACAATCACAAGGCTGAATATTGCATATACTGTTCAATACTTAAGCCAATTTATGTAAGCACCAAAAGAGCCCTACCTTAAGGATGTTGTGCATGTACTTAGGTACCTGAAGAATGACCCAACTCTAGGTATTTTTCTATCTAATGATCCCTCTTACAAAGTCATAGCTTATTATGACTCGGATTGGGTAGCATGTCCTGATTCAAGGAGATCTGTGAGTGGGTATCTTCTACTCCTTGGAGACAGTCATATTAGCTAGAAATCAAAGAAGCAAACTATTATCTCATTATCTTCTGCAGAAGCAGAGTACAGATCATTGAGAAAGGTGTTGGAGAATTGGTATTGGTGCAGAGATAGTTAGAAGAACTAACAGTTCCATGTGCTGATCCTATTCCAATTTTTGTGATAGCCAAACAGTTGTACACATTGCTAGGAATCGTGTGTTCCATGAGAGGACAAAACACACAGAAGTAGATTGCCACTTTGTAAGAGACAAGTTGTATGATGGTCCAATTACACTTCATCATATTTCTACTCATGATCAGCCAGCTGACATTTTATCAAAGGCTCTCACAGGGATCATACATTCAGATCTTCTTCACAAGTTGGCAGTGAGTTTCTCACCTCCAACTTGAAGGGGGGGGGGGTATTGAGATTATAGAGTAATAGTATATTGTTGAATTATATTTATTTTTTAATTGATTTTTTTAGTCAGTTGGTTAGCTTAGGAGTTGAGTTAGTTACAAGGGTAGTCTAGTAATTAGTTGTCATACAGTTATAACATTTTATCAGTTTGTTTTTTCCTTTACGTGTATAAGTACTCAAGTTAGTTAATGAAAACATTATAAAAGTTTTCCCATTTAATATCATCTCTCTAGAATCTTCCTTTCTTGTCTCTATACGAGCTCAAGCTCAGACAATTTTGGAGGGTAGGCTGTTATCTTAGCTCCAACTTTGATAGAGAAATATTATATTCATATTAAAGAAGTTTAGAACTATTACAAGAAAGAGAAATTATATAAGTAATATAAAAGATTAAATTATCCGTTTTAATATTCATATGCAAAAATATATTTTATTTGGGAAAGAATTTATACATAATTCAACAATAACGATAACAACAACCCAGTGAAATCTCACGAGTTGGGTATGAAAAACGTAATGGGTACATAGACCTTACCCCTGCCCCCGAGGGAGTAGAGAGGCTACTTTCGAAAGATACCCGGCTCAAGAAGATGAAAAGAGACAAATACATCAGTACCATCAACAGAACATAGAAATAATAACGACATAAAAACCAAAATATAGATGCAAAACAATAACAATTAAATAACGCCCTATACTATGGGAAATGGATGAATAGTGTGAATACAACATTAACCACTAGCAATCTAAGAAAACCCCTATCAGGCTAACCTTACACCCGGTACGAAGTAGAAATTGCTCGACTACCTCCCAACCTACAATCCTAATGCTCGACATCCACACCTTCCTATCAAGAGCCATGTCCTCAAAATTTTGAAACCACGACATGTCCTGCCTGATCATTTCTACCCAATACTTCTTAGGCCGCCCTCTACCTCTTCTCGTACCCGCCAAAGCTAATTTGTCACGCTTCCTTACCGAGGCATCTGAGCTTCCCCTCTGCACGTGCCCAAACCATTTGAGCCTCGCTTCCCGCATTTGTCATCCATAAGAGGCATGCCTACCTTTTCCCCAAATAACTTTATTCTTAATCTTATACATCCTAGTGTTGCCGCACATCTACCTCAACATCCTCATTTCTTCTACTTTCACCTTCTGAATATGTGAATTCTTACACGACCAACACTATAAACCATACAACATGGTTGGTCTAACTACCACTATATAAAACTTACCTTTAAGCAATAGTGGCACTTTCTTGTCACACAGTGCTCCAGATGCTAACCTCTATTTCATCCACTCCACCATATACGGTGTGTGACATTCTCGTCGATCTCCCCATCCCCCTAGATAACCGACCCTAGGTGCTTGAAACTGCCCCTTATGGGGATGACCTGTGATTCAAGACTCACGTCCATGCTCACTTACCTCGACTCGGCATTGTACTTCCACTCCAAGTATCATGTCTTAGTCCTGCTTATGAAACCCTTAGATTATTCAAGTACCTGTCTCAACCTACCAACCTCTCGTTATATAATTCAAATAAGAAAATATTTAGTAGCCAAAATTTTAGTTAATTTCAAGGTCCTAATTATTAGAAAAATAATTAAATGAATATTTTGTCTAGTGTGAAATTAACTTTTAAAGGGTAAATAAGGAGAATGACATTTCACTAAGGGGTATCGTGCTTTTAATATAGCATAGATATAAATATACGAATTATTAACTTAGAACCTAATACTTAAGGGTAAAATTCCAAACTTATACATTTAAAATTATACCTGGGACTCTATACGCCGGGGCGGAAGGGGGATTCACTAAACTTCATTCGTCTAAATTACACCGTATGTACAAGGTCAAAATTATTTTTTATGTTTGTACAGTAAATATTAAGTTATTTTAACTTTTTTGTGAGTTTATTTCTTTATATTTTAAATTTTTTTAGTAAAAAATCTAGCGCCACTACGTTTGTATCCAATCATTTAATTTAAAACTTGCAACATATAAAGTGTCTACGTTAACAAAATACGTAACTTATTGAATCTACATTGAGCGCGTACAAATATTTTAGACAACTAGTGAAAGTAAAACTTAAGTTTGTGATTAATTAATCTAAATCCCCGCAAAATTCCAATTCCATGGAATGCGATACAGTACTATCATCTCAAAGTGTAATGAGTATAAACTTATTATTGGCCGGTAAAAGCATTCTTATTTTCTTTAAATACTGACAAATTTCACCTGCCAACAGTCACAATATTAATTTTACACTCAGTATGATCCTACCGACTGCCACATATTACTCATCTTATTTTCTTTAAATACTGACAAATTTTTAAAGTAGACATTATTTATAGTCGACTTTTATAAAACTTTATCGTATAAATATATATCTTTTACATCTTCAGTAGATAAGCCTAAACTCTATCATATTGTATTCGATCAAATAAAATTTCACACTAGAATATAGTATGGACGAAACGGGAGCTACATTATAGTTATTTATAAAATTAAAAGTATATTGGCCGATTTAATTTGAATTACTGAAAGCACCTTTAAAATGATTTCGACAAATGCAATTTACTACTATCACTGAAGTTTTTCGTCAAAATTTTATTTGGTATTTCTTTAAAATAGCAATTTTTTCCGGTACTAATATTTTGTATACACTATTTTATTTTATATGATATTTTTTCCTTATTAGTCTATTTTAAAAAATAGATATATTTCTTAAATTTAAAAATAATTCTACTTTAGAAAGCTTTCGATTTATCCTTAAGGTCTTGCTTTAAGATTACAAGTTTTTATTTTTTTTCTCTTTTTTAGATTTCGTATTCAGCCGTAAAACATCGCTGTATATATTTTGAAATCAGACAGAGTGCAGTATACTAGTCCAACAACCAACAAAATAACATATCCAGTGTAATCTTTTAAATGGGATCTCGGGAGGGTAATGTGTACGTAGGTCTTAACCTGATCTTGTGAAGTAGAAATATTATTTCCGATAGACCCTCAATTAAGGTAAAAATAACATTGTTACCTATAGACCCGAGTCGTAGTATACTAATTGATAGTAGGCTATATAGTTGATATTTACACCTTAATTGCGTATGTTTTGTTGTTGTTTTATAATGTAAATTGCCCAGAAAATGCTTTAAGTAGTGTTATTTGATTTCGCAGGGAATAGTATATGTGAGGAAGCATCATGAAGTGTTTGGAGGCAATAATATGAAGAAAACACCCACTCGAGAAGTACCCGAACACAAATAGCAAAAGAAAATAATTGGACACAAGTCCACCACGACCGCGGTGGATCGCGGTGCAGAGCGCGGAGACAAAGCGAAGAAAATAAATGAGGTAGTGTTCACCACAGTCCACGCCGCGGCCGCGGTGAACTGTTCACGTATCTGGAAATTGGGGGCCAAAGTGTTAATTAGGGAAAACTTTTGTAAAACCATTATAAGATATAGAAACTCGCCCAAATAGTTGAAGCTCGTTTTGAGATTACTTTTGGAGGAAGAACAAGTGCTAGAGATCACCCAAAAACATCATCGTTGTTTTATCTCTTTTATTTTCTTGCAATTTTTGCATAATAATCTAGTAGCTTTCTCTTACGTTGTTATGAGTAGCTAAATCCTTTGTCTAGGGTTTTGATGGAACCTATTGACGGATGAACTTTTTGATTATGTTAATATAGATTGCTAGTAAAATCTCTATTTGTTCAACTAAGTATTTGTTGTAGTTAATTGACCGGATCCTAAATTAGTTGTGCATATGTAGTGTGCATAACTCGGGAGAGAATGCTTATTTAGGTAGTTATTGAACAACATCACTCTCAAAAGTATAAGAGGGATTTATTATTGCGGGTTTAAAGGCAAGTTTAGGGATAAGCTTTGGGCGTAATTTACATAAGCTAGCTAGCATATCTCGAGAGAGTGCGTCTAATAGATTATATATTGTGATTACTCAGAAGAGATTTACTGTAAATAAAATGCTCATGATTGATAGAAATATGTCGGGTAATTTGTATGAAACATAATCAAAAGTGATCCCATCAATAGGGGAAAATCATAGCCTTAGAACCTTCTCATAATTATTTACAACTCAAGCATATTTACTTTTCAGCTTACTTTCACTCTTAGCTATTAGAAATACTACCATCAACTATGATTTATAAAACTCGGAGAAGTTGACTTTGTAGAATTGAGTACATCCAAAGAAAGTATTTATGGGTTAATTCCCTATGAGTTTTACTCTAGACCTAAAAACCCATACTATATTTGTAACGTTCGCATGTCTTTTTATAAAATATAGTTGGGCGTGATCATTAATCCATAGAAATGTATAAATGGGGGATGCAGTGCAGTTACAGTTGTACTTTGCGAATAATATGGAATCATTGGGAGTATTTTAAATCTTGGGTTTTGTTTTGCTGTAAAACTGAATCCCCATCGCTTTGTAACATCAGAGTTTAATGTCTCCTCAGCTATTATCTACCACCCTAAGTAGCAGTGAGGGCTCAGTATATAACAATTCAATGGTTTTCACTGTCATACCCTAAGTAGCAGTGAGGGCTCAGTATATATCTCATTATTATGATTTTGTTCGTGTGAGCATTTAAAACCCTATTCATACTTATCACTCACATAACTAACCAGATTAATTTGTCCGTTTGGCCAGAAAAATATTCATTTTTTTCGATTTCACTTCTTTTTTTCCCGGAATCAGCAAATATTCAGAAATAGCTCCACATTGTAATCATGTCCAAATTTTGCTCTAATTTTCAAATACCATTTACACTTAGAATTTTTTTTCCCCTTTTTTGCCGGAATTTCATAATTCTTTATGTCTAAATGGCCACTATGTTTTATATTAACTTCTAGTAAATATTTTTTGACCCTTCAGCTTCTCCAGTAATGTCATTTTGGTACCGAAACTATTTTTGAATGGACTTTCACTCGATTTTCTTTCTTTAGCTCAACTTGTTGATCATGACCCTTCAACCACTTGTTGAAATCTATTAATTATTGGTAGAAAATGGAATTACTTGCTTTTTTTTTCTATTATTGATATGCTATTTTTGTGGTTTGGATTTTTCTCTTATCGTAAGGTATAAAAATGAGTATGCAACTCGATTTAACTTATATACATGTACCGATATCAGTATAAGCTAACCATATTAACTGATTACACGTTTTTACAATCGAATAATTATTTTCATTTATTATGAGCAAGCGATATTATAATAGCTTCTCGAGATTTAAAAAAAAAATGTATTTTGTCCACAAAAATTTATAAGTTTATTGAGATTTTCTGAAAACAAGTTTTTTCAAAAATCTAAAAGTGGTTAAAAATAATTTTCTCAAGTTTTTTAGAAAACATTTTTACTTCATTCACAAAAGTGCAACATTTGTTAAACTGAAATGCGTATCGAAAAATAATTTCAAAATTTTAAATACTATTTTTAAACTTAATTTTTTTTACAAAACGTACATAGAAAAGGAGAAGCGCATGTGCGGCTAGGCTCAACTACTTAGAGGACGAAACCACTGAAGAAGACGCATTGCTATCTGCCCAATTGACTTCATTTAATTTCCACTTTTTTTTAAAATGAAAATGACTTTTGACCGTTTTGTTTTCTTTTTCCAAAATGTTTTTGTCTCTTCTTAATAAGAGGCCATTTCTCTAGCGTCTAATACTTTAATATGTAATTTCTTCTTTTTTTCCTTCAAATGTCATCAAATACTATTTTTCACTTTTTCCAATTTTTGTTCTTCTGTTATGATTATTCCTAGACTAATTTTTGAATGTCCTTTTTTCCAAGTTTTTACAAGTTTGTCTTACTTCTAGAACTTTTTACTAGATTGAAGTCTTGTTATCAAAAACTGTATTGTTGTAATAAACAATAAAACAACAAAATTTCTGGAAAAACATATATAGAAAGTTAGTAGAACTAGAAGGGCAAAATAAATTCTGAAAAATAATAGAGGTATAAATTGAATTCATTAAATACATAATATGTCCTTAAGAAAATTATTCCCCCCAATTAGCCGAGGTGCTAGAATATATTCTCATAGGATAGAACGATTTAACACACCAGCGTATTGATACCAAAAACTCTTATTAACGGCGAACCACTCAATGGTCGTAAAACACACTAGAAAAGTATTGTGCAGAAAAAGAAAGATTCGAAACATATTTATAGCCTATTTGGCACCATTTCTGAAAGTAAAAATGGCATGGGGTAGCCACTATTTGAGGGGGTATTTATTTTTTATCCAGGAATTCTAATGTTGAGCAAAAATAGTCACTACACTACTAAAATTAATATGAAAAGATATTTACCCTTTCTTCCATTGCTTTTCTTCTCAAACCCTCGCTTCTCACTATGCATCAAATACATTGGCTCTGGTTTCTTGGTTAAGAACTAAACAAGAGGAGTTAGTTCATTCAATCAATAATTTTTAGCTGAAAAATACAAGCAAAAGAAAAGGAAAACACAATCAAGTGTTACTCTTTTCTCCGTTTGAGATATTCATAAATAAAAATTAGTGCAAATGGGGTATTTGTTGAAAGAGGTTTTGAAGGCACTTTGTGGAGTGAATTAAAGGTGTTACGCTATTTTTTCGAAAGTGGAAGATCAGTTACCAGAATACCAATTGAGTTTTCATATTTCAATGAATCAAATATCTTTTATTTTTTATGTGGGTCCTGAACTTAGAGTTGAAAATTCTAAGGACATTTGACCCTTAACTTAGAGTTACAAGCATAAAAATTAAGGACAGTCAGTCCTTAACTTAGAGATACAAGTTTAAAACTTAAGGACACTTGGTCCTGAACTTAGACTAACAAGCTCAAAAGTTAAGGACTATAGGTCCTGAACTTACAGTTACAAGTTCAAAAGTTAAGGACAATAAGTCCTGAAGTTTGAGTTCCAAGTTCAAAAGTTAAGGATAATAGATCCTTAACTTTGAATTCCCAGCTCAAAAGTTAAGGACACTTGGTCCTTATCTTTGAGTTACAAGTTAAAAAGTTAAGGACACTTGGTCCTAAACTTCAAGTTTCAAGTTCAAATGTTAAGGATACTTGGTCCTTAACATTGAGTTCCAAGTTCAAAAGTTAAGGACACTTGGTCCTGAACTTTGACTTAGAAGCTTCAAAAGTTAAGGACACTTAGTCCTTAACTTTGAATTCCAAGTTCAAAAGTAAAGGACATTTCATGAACTTAGACTTACAAGTTCAAAAGTTAAGGACACTTGGTCCTGAACTTAAACTAATAAGTTCAAAAATTAAGGACAGAAGTCTTTAACTTACAGTTACAAGATCAAAAGTTAAGGACAATAGGTCCTTAACTTTGACTTACAAGTTCAACAGTAAGGAAGCTTGGTCCTGAAGTTTGAGTTCCAAGTTCAAAAGTTAAGGACACGTAGTCCTGAAGTACTGAAGTTAAGAACATGAGCAAAAGGGTATTTTCGTCCAGCGGTTAAAGTTTATTAAAGGAAAAAGGGCCAAAATTATACCCCTACTATTGAAATTAGCCACATTAATACCCCATTCTACTTTTTGGCAAAAATTATCCCTACCGTTAATAAAGTATGTAAAAATTATCCCTACCGTTACTATAGTAGATAAATTTATACCTAAATCTAACGGTTTTTTTACGTGACAACCGGGACCCCAAAAATAATGTGCCATAGGCTTTTTTTACTCGCCCACGCTTTTAATAACACGTCCCACTTATAATGACCCGCCCCAAAAAGTCATCTTCCTCATCCTTTTCTCTATAAATAAATTTCTGCATAACCCACCAAAAACTTCCGCTGTAAATTCTTGTTCTCCCCATTTTTTCATTATTCAATTTCCCACATATCCGTATATTATTTTTATTTGTATCTCGTGACGGATAATGCCAGATAATTCCGTTATTCAAAAATCTCTGGCTATCAGTTTTCTCATCAGAAACTTCACGGCGGGAAGAAGAGAGTGGTGGAGCAGTGTAGTGGTTGTCATGGAAGAAGCCGTCAATAGCTGTATCTCCATGTGTGATTGACAAACACAATATTCTTCTATTTAAAATCAAAGGGAATCACCTAAAAATTACAGTTATCGGATTAATTTTTAAAAAACTACACTGATAAAACAAGATATATTTACTCTTCAACAAGTGAACTTTCCCACATATGATTCTATATAATCTATTTTATGTCATAAATTGATGAAAGAAGGTGGTGGACTGGTGAAGTGGTGGTTGTTTATTCATATTTCTGATCTTCAACTCTTCGCAAGAAGAGGGTAAACAGAAGGGAAAGGTCCAAGAAATGGGCATGGGTCAAAAAAAATAGGCATAGGTCAAAAAAATGAGCATGGGTCTCTTATATTCGGGTTGGTATTTGCTTAGTTGACACATTAAATGATGGTTCTACTGCCACGTAGGAAATCTGTTAGAGTTAGGGACGATACGATTTTACATACTTTATTAACGTTAGGAATAATTTTACATACTTTGTTAACTGTAGGGATAATTTTAGACCGAAAGTAGAAACGAATATAAATGTGATGATTCTTCATAGTTGGTGTATAATTTTGGCCCTTTTTCCCTTTATTAAAGCAGTGGATAAACACTAAAGACATTTTAAACAGTGACTTAAAAGTAAATACATATGCTATTAATGGCTAACCGTGCATTCCCCCTTTCTGAAAAGGTTTGTAACCTTTCAGAACATACATAGTTGTTGGAACAGGTGGGAATATTGCGGAAAAATTAGAAAACGAATTTAAAATAATATGAGAAAGAAAACAGAACAGACCGGACCGGATCGCGGGTAATGGGTTATTTCAGATTGAATTTTTATTAATTAATTAAATAATTGAAAGGAATTTTGTCCAATAAATTAATCAATTAATTGTTGATCAAACCCAAATCCGAAGCTAAGACGAGCGAGCGAGGGACGACAACAGCACGCGACTTGCCTTCTACTTAATTTTTTAAGAGCTAGAAGAAGAGCAATTGTATATATACCCATCAAAAGTCTTTTCTTCCTCCAATATACGACAATGTCCCTTTACCAAGAAGGAAAACTCAAATTTTTATTTTTCCTCTATTTTTCATTCACACTATTTAAGCTAAACCAAGCTTAAAGCCCAGCAAGTCTTAATTATCTATCTTGTGGAGTGCTTTCCAAAATTATCAACTTTTCCGTGCAACGATATATGATTTTTCATAAGTGACATCAATAGTTAAAAAAGTGAATAAAATAAATAAAATTATAATAATAACAAGCACTATTATTTTTACAAAAAAGGGTCTAAATTGCCCCTAAACTATTATAAAAGGTTTTAAAATACCCTTTATCCGCCTATTGGGCTAAAAATACCCTTTCATCCACCATTTTGGTTCACTTATGCCGTTTGGCCGTTAGGTCAATGCTGCATTAAAAATAATTATTCAAAAAAAATATTTTGCAAAATACTTTTATTTTTTTGAACTAATGCACTAGTAGTCCCCTAATTTAGAAAAGTTTCTTCTACTTTTTTTTTCAGTATTTGCAAAAAACAATTCGATTTTTACAATTTTTTTCTTCATTTTTTCGGATTTTTCTGTAAAAACTGGAAAACAATTATAGAAACAAAAAAATATTTTATTTTTTAAAAACTGAAAAAAATAGTTTCAACAAAATATTTTTATTTTTTGAAAATAATTTCTTTTTCATTTTTTTAGTTTTTGTAAGTATTTTTTTTGTCAAAAATGGAAAAACAAATTTGTAAAAACTGGAAAAAAAATTCTTTTTTTAACAAAATATGCTTTTTAAAACTGAAATTTTTAAAAAGTACGAAAAAAATATTTTTCAAAAACGAAAATAGTTTTTCAGTTTTAAAAAAACAAAAATATTAATAATAACAACTTTTTTTCTCATTTTACAATTTTTCAGTTTTACGAAAAAGGTGCTTTAAGAAAATGAAAAAAAAATTGTAAATACTGAATTGTTTTTTGATAAAAAATGAAAAAGAACAAGAATAAGACTTTACTAAATTAGTGGATTATCGGTGCATTAGTTTAAAAAAGAAAAATATGTTTCAAAATATTTTTTTAAGTAATTATTTTTAATTCAGTATTGACCTAACGGTCAAAGGGCATAAGTGAAGCAAAAAAGTGGATGAAGGGATATTTTTAGCCCAATAAGTGAATGAAGGATATTTTTAAACCTTTTTCAATTGTTTAAGGGTATTTTAGACCATTTTCCGTTATTTTTATATACGAACATTCTTTCTTTGAAGCGGGCAAGATATATTATTCTCCATGTTCCCAAGTATTTGTTAGGGCACATTCCTATTTCATCTTAACTCTCAATTTATTATTTATTATTTTTTATTTATAATTTAGCTATAAAAACTCCTATATTTAATTGGAGAAAGTGCAAATAAACTGGTCCATTATTTGTTTCAAACCATAAAAATGGCCGACCTAGTTTAATACCCACTTCGTGAGTGTCTGGGGAAGGGAATACTCTAGGCAGCCTTCCCCCTGCTGTGCAGAGAGGCTGATTCGAACCCGCGACCTGACACACCACGGCAAGCAAGCTTACCGCTGAGCCAAGCCGGCCCTTCTATTTGTTTCAAACCATATGAGTGAAAATCATTTACACCTTCAATTTTGTGTTATAAATTAAAATGTTCCCAATTAACAATGCGAACAAGAGAATTGACCTTAGAAGAAAAAACAAAGTCAAAATTAAACTTATCTTTAATTATCTTTTTCCTTTTTTTAATTTTTAAATAGAAAATTGCATGTCTTCTGCTAGGAGTACGAGACATGTCGTAAGTATATCCCCTTTTTACGAAACAAAGAGGTAATTAAATAAAAAAACTAAACGAAATCTACTCAAAATCCAACAAACCATCTAAAAATCAAGCACTTGTACAAAGTGATATCATAAGTAAATTGTTAATTTCCCAGGTGTTTAGCTTTTGGGAAAGCCAGAAAAGAACGAAATTTACCTCATCAGGCAAATACATTAAAAAACCCAATATAAAATAATGTTAATGAATTTACACTGTATTGACAGGGGCGGCTCGATAATATATGGGGCCTAAGGCAAAAATAAAAAGTGAGGCCTTAAATTTTTTTAATTTTTTTTTAATTCTTCAACTTTTCTTTTCTTTTGGATTTTTGAATAACCGAATACATAGTTTCTTGTTAAGATATTTATATTCTAAAAAAAAATTAAACAATATGTATGGAGTAAAATTAACAAAATAATAAATAACAAATAAAAATAATACTAGAAAGTTAAAATAATATCATCCAATGACGGACTAATTCAAGAACTTTGAAGACTTTGATTTCCAAATATCTAGTTGTTGGTTTGTTGGAGTCTTGAAGAAAGAAATAAACCTAGCCGAAAGAAGATGACCATGAATAAAGAGAAAGGAAGAAGAGTATGTCTAATATATGGAATATGAAGAGTGAAATGAAATTAAAATATTGTGATTACCTGGAAAAAGATGAGTAAAAAGTAGAATTGTCAAATCAAGTCAAATTAAAAATTATTTTTCTACAATTTTAAGTTTTACTTTAATAATATGCCTAAAAGTTTTCTTTATTTTTATATGAAAAGTACAAAAATATTAGATATATAATATTTTTTATTTAAAAAAACCTATAAACCTATAAAATATAGTACTATATTATTGCTAAAATATGGGGCCTCCCAAAATTGGGGGCCTAAGGCACTTGCCTTACTCCCATACCTATTAGAGCCGGCACTGTGTATTGATTAGCTTAGTCACTGATTCTTGTTATTTATTAAATTTTCCAAAAATATTTGAGGGCTACATTAGTTCTATGTTTGACACGTTTAATTAGAGAGTCAATTAAACAAACTAGAAAGTAAACCACTGAAATGGTCTTAAATTTAATTAATGTTTAACTGGATTACTACTGATTCACTTTCACTATAAATTCATAGAATTTAGCACTTTTTCAACTTTAATTAACGTTTCAAATGAGTAACCCTGACAAGTGTCTGATCTGGTTAATTAATTAAACATAACACAATCTAATCCTCGTCACATTTTGTTGGCTGAAAGAAAACAGTTGATTTTTTCTCAGTTTATAAATCATGAATCTATATCCATATAATTTTATCACTTTCTGATTTCACTTTTTGAATTATTTTTATGCTGGTATGTATCGATGATTTCAATAACAATTTTATTTGCTAATTTTCAATGAGACCATCTAAAGTGGGACGAAGGGAGTCTTAGTCGGAATGTTTTAATTGTTAATCCCTTCGGTCCCAAATAAGTGATTTTTTTGGATGTTTTCACACAGATTAAGAAATTCATATTTTAGCATTAATTAGCAAAGGAATTGACCATATTAACCTTTACTATCTCGCATAAACGTTCCTAACACATATTCCAATATTATTTACTCCAATGACAATATAGGGAAAAAATAATTAATTTATTTTTGAAATCTGAATTTTTTTTTAATTTTGAACAACAAGAAAAATGCTAAAAAAAATTACTTATTTTGGACCGGAATGAGTAATTTTTAATTAGATCTTATTAAAGTGAGACAAAGGGGATGCTTATTAAAGTTTATTTGCAAATTAAGTTGTTAATTTAACACGCATAAAGCCATAACAATATGATAATGGAATGAAATGAAATATAAAAGATGATTTGAGGCAATGTTGCAATAATAATAATAATAATAATAATAATAATAATAATAATAATAATAATAATAATAATGATGATGATGATGATAATAATAATAATAATAACAACACATGTTTTAAATATTTAAAATGCTTGTAATAAGTATATAATGTCCAACAATATGTTTGCTAAATGACCGAAAAAACATATAATTAATATGTTCCTCATTCAATAATCTCAGTACCTGGAAACTAGCTAGAACCATAAAAATGCTTCCTACTTAGTACTTTTTAAATTTAAACATATGGACCGAAATAACTTATTTATCATTTTTATCGTGTTTTTTTTTTTTTTGGTAATTAAAACTTTCATTAATAACCAAAAGTAATATATACAAATCAATCAGACTTTATAACTTAGTCGGTATCTCTCATCTCTAATATCAATATTCAGTTTTACACCAAAACTGTCACTATCTATTGGTACCCAGGAAATTTATATTTTTTGAAGTATCATCTTAGTAGTACAATTAGCTCGATCATAGCAAGTATAAGCAATTTTTCGGGCCATTGATTCATATGTATTCTCCTTATGAGCAAACAGTCTGTTGTTCCTTTTCATCCAAATTGCATACACATATTCCGTAAACACCATTTTCACTAGCTTTGCTTTGTCAATTTTCCGTTTTGTGTTCTGTTCAATTCACTGTTGCATTTAACTCTAGTTATTCATATTCACCAAGGTTACTTGTAGCCATTGCATTAGTTTCTTCCAAATCTGTCTTCCTGCAGAATATTCTATAAACAAATGGTCTTTGATTTCTGCTATTTTTTTGCACATAACACATCTATTATCTACTTGAATCCCCCAGCTTACCAGTCTTGTAGCAGTTAGCAACCTATCTTGTTGTTGTTGCCATGTTATAAACACTGCTTTTGGCCTTGCTTCATTACCACATATGATGTTTTTCCGTGTGACCTGTGTCGATCCTAAGGGTCATCACCTGCTTTCCTCATCTGTTCCGTGCTTCCGAGGTCTTGAAAACCTTATTTTATATTTCCTTAATTTGCGTGCGCAATCCGGGCGCGTAGCCGAAAAAATATTTATGTTGAAATATGTGAATTCTGTGAAAAATTTGAAAAATTTTGATATTAATATGATAATAGTTGACTTTAGTCAGTATTTTTGGTAAACGAACCCGGACCTGAGATCGGACACTCCCGGAAGGCCCGTAGAAAAATATGGGATTCGGGCATGTGCCCGGAGTCGAAATCCGAGGTCTAAAACCTGAGTAATAAAAATATTCTGTTAAATTATTTTTCTGACATTATTAAGGAAAATAAAAATGAAAATTAATTAAAAGAGCATTGTATTGGGCTCGTATTTTAGTTCCGACGCCCGGTACAAGTATTTTGGTTAAAAACAGACGTCGTTTGACGTGTTTCGGACCTAAAAAGGCTAAAGTTAAGGTTTATGAACTTTGAAATGAAAAGTGATGATCTTGGGGTTTAATTCGTTGAATTGATGTTATTTTAGCGATTTGATCGCTCGAGCAAGTTTGTAAGATATCTTTGAGTCAGTGTACATATTTGGTTTAGTGCCCCGAGGGCTCGGGTGAGTTTCGGATATGTAACGGGATGTTTTTATACTTGGGAATAGGATCAGATTTCTGTTGCAGACCCTTGTTCTTCACGAACGCGGCCCTAGGCTCGCGTTCGCAGTACCTTTTTATCCCTTCTATCGTGTTCGCGTTATGTCCATCGCGATCACGAATGTCTATGTTGTTCTCCATCGCGTTCGCATATGCCCGTTTGCGTAAGCCATTTTCCCGAGGCCCAGCTTTTCCTTCTTCGCGTTCGCGTGCCCCTAACCGCGAACGCGATGCCACGGGTTTCTCTTCATCGCGAACGCGTCCTTGGTGTCGCGAACGCGATGAACATTATTACCCATTGATTTTTTAAACAAAGGGGACAGAATCAGTAGCTCGGGATTTTACACTTCTTATCACGAACCCTCTTCTCTCCCAAGCCCTAGGAAGCCATTAAATCTCCCAAGCTTCAAGACCCTTTGAGTAAGTAATTTCCCACATATTTTTACTTTTCTTTCATTAATTAACCAGTTTCTACGCCTAAATCATGAAATCAAGGTAGAAACTATGGGTTTTGAGCAAAGTTAGGTTTTTGAGAATTTTGGGTAATTCAACCCCAATTTGGGGTCGAATCTTAAAATAAATTATATCTTTGGGTTCGTGGGATTATGGGTGAATTTATTTTGGTTCGAACCTCGTGTTTTGACCAAGCGAGCCCGGGGTTGGTTTTGCGATTTTTGGACAGCCTGTTAGAAGGACTTTAATTAGGCAATTGGGCTGCTTTGTTGAGTGGAATTGATGATATTAAATACATTGTGTATAGATACGATTGAATTGGAGCGAAATTCGAAATGAAAGGCATTGCTTGAGGACTGAGTTGGCAGTAAACCTTCGAGGTAAGTGTTTGATCTATCCTAACTTAAGGGAATAGGATTAGAGTATAATAAATTGTTATTTGCAAAACGATCGAGTGCGGTGTATAGGCGTGGTGACGAGTGTCTATACACCGGAGTCTAGCATGACAGTGAGTCGTTGTTGGTACATATTGTGAACTAATATGAAACTCTCCTAGGGTAAATTATGATTTTCTACAAATGTGAAGAGTTCGAGAATAAGTTATAAAATATTAATATTTTGGAGCATTAGCTCGAATGATAAATATTGTTAAAGTAAAGTTGAGAATATTGAAAGGAATTATGAGTAATCCCTTGTCGGGATGGTTAAATTACTGAACCCATGCCGGGTTGTGAAAGTAATTATTATTGTTCCCTTGCCAGAACCTTGTTGTTGTTGTTGTTACTCCCTTGCCGGGATGGTACTTGTTATTTATTTTATTCTTCTTGCCCATTTGGTTGTGACTGTTGTTTGGGTGAGGAAGAGTGATAATGCACGAAGGGTCATTCCGTGTCATTTTAAATTATATATGCACGAAGGATCATTCTGTGCCATTTTAAATTATATATGTTCGAAGGGTCATTCCGTGCCATATTTTAACTATTTATGCACGAAGGAATATTCCGTGCCATTGTAAATTATATTTGCACGAAGGGTCATTCCGTGCCATGAATGAGAGTTATGTGAGGAAAAGCACGAAGGGTAATGTCGTGCACTTTTATGTGATTGTTTGGGTGAGAATGAGAGTAAAAGCACGAAGGGTGATGTCGTGCACTTTTATATGATTGTTTGGGTGAGAATGAGAGTGAAAGCACGAAGGGTGATGTCGTGCAACTACTAAATTTCTTGTTTTGTGATAATTATTGTTGTGCTATGTTTCTATTATATTGATGAATTATATATATTCAATTGTGCTCCCCATAACATGTTCCCTCCCTTTTATTTGTTTAGTTAGTATTTCTGTCGTTTTGTGGTACATATGTATATAGAACTGCACAGGTTTACATGAGTATCTGGTCCTAGCCTTGTCACTACTTTGGGATAGGCCGGACACTTACCAGCACATAGGGTTGGTTGTGCTGATACTAAACTTTTGTGCATTTTTGCAGAGGTCCAGATTTTGAGCAGCAGTAGTTCGATAGCGGGATTTTCATTACTACGAGACTGAGGTAGCTTGCAGGCATCCGCAGGCCCGGCGTCTCTTCTTATGTTTTTCATTTATACTATAGTCTCATTTTTTCGAGACAAACGGTTGTTATATTTCTTTCAGACCATTATGTGTAGTTATTCTTAGTGATTCGTGAGTTTGTGAGTCCACATCTTGGGTAGAGGTTATTGTTGAGAAGTTTACGTTATTTAAGACTAATAAAATTATACTTCCGCAACTATTATTTTTATTATTACTCATGCCAGTAAATTGACAACATGATGGTTTGCTTATGAAAATGGTGAGTAAATTGGCTTGCCTAGCTACCACGAGTAGGCGCCATCACGATTCCGATGGTGAAAAATTCGGGTCGTGACATGACCTTAGGCAACTCCCGAATCATTTTGAAAGAAATACTTGTGATCATGCTTTTAAGGTGTGTTTGGTACGAAGGAAAATATTTTACAATTTTCCCATGTTTGGTTTGTGAGCACGTGATTTTTGCCCTATACGAGAATTATTCCCAAAATGTCAAAAAATAAAAGAGTTTTGCGTTTGTTTGCAATATTTGTGGATTACATGCTCTTTTCTTATTGTTTGCATTTGTGTACCCATGTCTATTTGTTTAAATTAACAAACAAAAAATATATATACCAAATATGTTGCATTTATATTTGTAGGATTAGTTACGTACTTAGAAATAGTTAAGTTTATTTTTACGAAAATAAAAAATCATAAAAATGTATTCTTTTCGCATTTCTTGTCATTTTAATGTACAATTGTAGGATTCGGTATTTACTTATGTTAGATTGTTAGTAAAAATTAATTATATGTGTTCATCCGATTATATATATATATATATATATATATATATATATATATATATATATATATATATATATATATATATATATAATACAACATAAAGTTTAGTTTAGGAAATAAAAAAAAGTTAAGGAAATTAAAATTGGGCCAAATCCAGTCCAAAATACCAGGCCCTTCCCTTACCCAGTCCAATTAATCCCCTCACGTTTGGCCTTTGGATGATCTGGACCGTCTGCTGTCATGATCCAACGGATCAGGATTAACGGCCCAAAATTACAGACCTGAGCCTCACAACCCGACCCAGTCTCATAATAACACTACACGACGTCGTTTCGTTTAAGTGAAGAGATCCTGGTCGTTGATCGTAAATGATCCAACGATCAGGATTGAATTTCCTATTTCATATATAAGTTTAATCTCATACCCAGCCCCCCCCCCCTAGCCGGACCCCTACCTCCATCGTCTCTCTCAGAGACAAGCCAAGCCCCACCGCCTCCGCCGCACTCCGCCTGCCGAAAATCACCTCACGGCGGTTCCGGTAGGCCAAACACCCCAAATTAACATCGTAAAATCTCCCAAGCCCCCTCTACATGGATCCGTTAGCCGTTAGTCTCGAATGTTACTCAAACGTCTTGAATATCCGTTTGAAACTCGCCGGAACTTGGACATCTACCCCAACTGACCCCAAATTCATGCCAAGCCTTCCCCTAGCCTCCCTCACACCCCTACCAACCTTGGTTTCGTTCGAATCCAACCCAAAAGCCTCGAGCCCCAAAAACGGCTCCAAGAACCCTAGAAATCCAAAATTAGGGCTCTGTTTAGTTCAATGGGAGATTGAGGTCTAATAGACCTTAATCTAGGTGTTCTCAACTGAGAACACCCCGATTAAGGTCCATTGGGCCCCAAAATGGATGAATCCAGTTCAGCCAAATGTCGTTGGTTGTTGAGCCTTAACAGATAAGTACTTCTTTTTCCTTCTATTCTTGCTTATATGGTGTGTTGTATTTATTGGAATGTTAGTTGATTTAGGTTGTTTTTCTTCTTTTTACTATATAATTTTCTGTCATTTCTGTTCCTTTTCTCGAGACCTTTCATTTGGTCGCTCGTTTCTGTTTGATTGATTAGTTGATTGTTATCATGAGTTTTGTTTCAATCTGTTAGAATAATCTAGTTCATGTTAAGATTCCCCCTTGAAAAGCACTGAAATCCTCGAGGCTGATTGTTATACCTTGATTAATTGGTTATTAGCTACCTATTGTAGTTCACATAATCAATTATTTAAGTGTCGTCAATTGATTTGCTTGAAAGAAACATGATAGTAGTTCATAGTCGTTTTCCAGTATATTTGCCATTTTTAGTCTCGTGTGTTAAAGCTGTGATGAATTGAACCTATTGTGTTTAGTTTAGTTTGTTTATTCTCTGGTCTGCCCGTATGCCATTCATAAGTCTGGGGCTTAGTGTTTTGTTTGAGTCTAGATTAGGGATTAGTGGGATAATGTCAGGGGTTAATTGGCATACTTTAGGGTTCAAAATGCCCTGCAAACAAAGCAGTGGAACCTGCTGTTACAGCGGGGCACTCCACCAGGCCTGCACCTATCAATTTAATATAAAAAATCCCATACCTAGACAAGATTAAGCGGGGAAAACAGAGGAGATAATGGGCTGGGCAGAGAAGATGATGTAACGACCCGACCGGTCGTTTTAGAAAATTACGCCCCAATCCCAAATTTAACTGTTCCCCTAAGTTCATTTCTGCTATTGTGGGTTGCCGGGAGAGTCGGTTCCGAAAATTTGAGCATTTTGGGACACTTAGTCCCTAAATAAGAGCTTTGAAACTAGGAAACGGTCCGTAGCCGGAACAGTAGTGTTAAGACGATCTCGGAACGGAAATCCGATGGTTCCATTAGCTCCGTTAGGTGATTTCGGGGTTAGGAGCGCGTTCGGAATGTATTTTGGAGGTCCGTAGCTCTATTAGGCTTGAAATGCCGAAGGTTGAAATTTTGGCGAATCCGATCGATAGGTGAGATTTTGATCCGGGGGTCGGAATGGAATTCCGACAATTTCTGTAGCTTCGTTATGTGATTTTGGATATGTCCGCAAATTTTCGGGTCATTCGGACGTCGTTTGGTCGGGTTTTAGATCGAATGTGCAATTCGGAAAGTTTTAAGAAATTTAGGCTTGAATTCGATGTGAATTATGGGTTTTGATGTTGTTAGACGTGTTTTGAGGAATTGAGCAAGTTCGAATAAGGTATTAAGATGTGTTGGCATGTTTGGATGAGGTCCCGGGGGCCTCGGGGTGATTTCGGATGGTTAAACGGGAGAAAATCATGGAAATTTCAGGTTGAGAGTTCTGGTTCTGTCATTTTCGCTCCTGCGGAATTTTGGTCGCAGGAGCGAGTCCGCAGAAGCGGATGTTGGAGCGCAGAAGCGCTTGTGACCGCAGAAGCGGAGAATTTTCCGCAGAAGCGGAATCGCGGAAGCGAAAGGGAGCCGCAGATGCGGCCATCGCAGAAGCGGAAGAGAGCCGCTTAGGCGAGTCCGCAGAGGCGGACGCCTAGCCGCAGAAGCGGAAATTTCCGCAGGAGCGATCGAGCCTTCGCAGAAGCGGACGCGCAGAGGCGGTCCGTATATCGCAGAAGCGGAAATGGCCGGCTAGGCCTGGAACCGCAGAAGCGACCCTTTGGTCGCGGGTACGGGAGCGTAGAAGCGGAAAATGTTCCGCAGAAGCGGAAATCGCTGTAAGTAAGTGTATCAGAAGTTAGAAAAATTTCAGAACATTTAACACATTTTGGGTCTCGGCTTAAGGGACGATTTGGGCGATTTTGAAGGGAGATTCAAGGGGTTTCTTCAGGTAATCAATTATGGACTCCAATTATGATTGTTGTTGATAATATTATGCAAGTTTTTCATGAAAATGGAGGAATTTGGGTAATTAATGGGGGTTTTCACCCTAGACCAAAACCTTTAGAAAATCAAGGTTTTGAGTGGGCAAACGGAGTCCGAATTTGGTAAACTTTATATGCATAGACTCGTATTGAAACAAAGGTTCCGAATATATAACTTTCGTGAATTTTCGTTAAGCGTACCGAAAGTCGGGTTTTGGCAACTTGTGGGTTTTGGTGAATTTTGAGTTAATTTGATTGAGTAATGCCCAATTGGCCTATTTTGATGTGATTCTATTGATTTTTATCAGATACTACACTTGTGGAGGCCGACATTCGCGGCAAGAGGGTTATTTCTTAGCGGTTTTGTACCGGAATTGAGGTAAGTGGCTTGTCTAACCTCGTGTGGGGGAATTTTCACCCCTAGGATATTATGTGATAGTTTAAATGCCTTGTATGCGAGGTGACGGGCGTGTACATGCGCTGGTTGTTGTAACACACACTTTACTTGAATTGTCCGATTAGTGATATTCCTGCTCTTAGCCGATAAAAGCGTTACCATTACCCGGTATTAGTTAGAAAAGCATGATTAGCTAGGATTCAACATGTTTAATTGCCTAGTTGATTTACTTGAACTTCTTGATAAATTGTGGGTACTAGTTTCGGTGAAGTTGTAATTTAACATATTATATTCTCTCTGTGTGTTTTCTTTATTTGTTGTGTTGGTGGACTGCGGGTTCAATTCCCGGAGATCCCAGGGCTGTGGGTTCGATTCCCAGAGACCCGGAGTGATATTGTTTGTGGACTGCGGGTTCGATTCCCGGAGATCCTGAGCTATTGATATAATATTAAGATGTGGACTGCGGGTTCAATTCCCGGAGATCCCAGGGCTGTGGGTTCGATTCCCAGAGACCCGGAGTGATATTGTTTGTGGACTGCGGGTTCGATTCCCGGAGATCCCGAGTTATTGAGATATTATTGAGACATGGGCTGCGGGTTCGATTCCCGGAGACCCAGAGTTACTGAGAATGGGACTGTGGGTTCAATTCCCACAGATCCTGGATTTATTTATTTGAATTGGTTATTTGTTGTTAGCTTAATTGTAGACAGTTGCAGTAATTATCTTAAATGTTGTTATTTCGGAAATTATTATCATTTAAACTGTTTATTTTGTTATCATCATTATATTATTGTTTCTCAGTAGGGCCCTGACCTTTCTCGTCACTACTCCATCGAGGTTAGGCTTGGCACTTACTGAGTACCGCCGTGGTGTACTCATGCTACTCTTTCGCACACTTTTGTTGTGCAGATCCAGGTATATCAGAGCAGGCTCGTACTAGGTGATTCTGCAGCTTTCTGGGAGACTTCGAGGTATGATCTGCTACGTTCGCGGATCCGGAGGCTTCCCTTCTATTCTAGTATTACTAGTTGACATTTTTCTTCATTTCGTTGTTAGATACTCTTTACACATAGAGCCACAGTTGTATTTCTCTTTTAGTCTGTGTTACCGTGGGATTCCGGATCTTGGTAGTGTTTATTTATTGTGTGACGGATGTATGTGCCAAGTGGCACGGATTACATATCTTTTATGTTATTTTCCGCTGTTTCTTATTTAAGTATTTATAACTTATAGATTCCGCAACGTGTTAGGCTTACCTAGTCGTGGGGACTGGGTGCCATCACGACATGTTCACAATTGGTGAACTAGGGTCGTGACAAGTTGGTATCGGAGCTCTAGGTTCATAGGAGTCACGGGACACAGACCGGTTACTTAGAGTCTCGCTGATCGATACGGAGACGTCTGTATTTATCTACGACGGGCTATGTAACTGTTTAGGAAACTCTTCATATCTTTTGGATTCCTTGTCGTGCGACATTTTTGGCATCAAAAATCTAAACTACTCTGCTTTCTATTCTCTCACAGATGGCGAGGACACGAGCTAACCGCGATGATCAGGTACCCGCGCCCCCTGTTGCTGCCGTCAGAGGCCGGGGCCGAGGTAGAGGACGAGGACGCGCCCGAGGTGCAGCCACAGCACCATCGCGCGCTGCCGCTGAGGTGCCACCGGTAGACCGGGTTGGAGCGCAGGCACCTGGTACACCGACTACAGCTGCTACTACTCCAGCACTACAGGAGACCCTGGCTCAGTTCATGAGCATGTATACCACTTTAGCCCAGGCAGGACTGCTTCCTCTTGTTGCAGCTACATCTCAGGCCGGGGGAGGGGCCCATACTCCCGTAGCCGTTACACCGGAGCAGCGTGTGCCAGTGGGACATGTTCCAGATGTTTTGGTTATGCCTCCTGCCGCCCCAGCACAACCAGGAGGTGGACCAGCTGCCTCTGAGGACGAGCAACGTAGATTGGAGAGGTTCAAGAAATATGACCCTCCAGTGTTTAGTGGTCTGGTTTCAGATGATGCATTGGGGTTTTCTGGAGGGGTGTCACCGTATTCTTCGTACCATGGGGATAGTGGAGACCAGCGGGGTTTCCTTCACTGCTTTTTAGCTTCGTGGGGCCGCTTATGATTGGTGGCGCACGTACGAGTTGGACAGTCCAGAGGAGTCTGCTTCATTGACCTGGACGCAGTTTTCAGATCTATTTTTGAGGGAGTTTGTTCCACAGAGCCTTAGGGATTCTTGGCGCTCGGAGTTTGAGCAGTTGCGATAGGGCTCCATGTCAGTATCAGAGTATGCTATCAGATTCACCCGTCTAGGCCAGGCATGCACCGGCCTTGGTAGCCACGGTTCGGGAGAGAGTGCGGAGATTTATCGAGGGCCTGATTCCGCCTATCCGATCCAGCATGGCCGGAGAGCTGGAGACAGATATATCTTATCAGCAGGCAGTTAGTATTGCCAGGAGGATCGAGAGTATGCTCCCAGAGAGCGGGGAGATAGAGAGGCCAAGAGGTCTCGTGAGTCGGGCCATTTCTCTGGTGCCCGCACTTCAGCAGCCGGTCGTTTTGGCAGGGGATATTCCGGTCGTCCAGTTCACTCAGCATTGCCCGCAGCCGGTAGCACTCCAGGTCTTCCAGCACCACAGGAGCCTTATTATGCTCCCCCGGTTTCCAGTGCACCTCCTGCGCGGGGTCCTTCCAGGGGTCAGACTAGTGGGGTTGAGGCCGGTCAGTCACAGCCACCGCGTCCTCTCACAGCTTGTTTTGAGTGCGGGGATACTCGCCACCCGGTTAGGGAGTGCCCCATGCGTAGGAGGGGAGCACCTCACCGCCTTCGCAGCGATCGGCGTGGTTCTCGTGGTCGGCGAGCTATCATTCCAGCTCCGAGCTGCTATTCCACCTCGCCCAGCCGCGCCGGGGGCGGGGTCGTGGTTCTAGAGGCCGCCCTCGAGAGGGGGACGAGCCGGATTCTATGCTATTCCCGATCGCGGCCGCGGCTGTTGCATCCGACTCTCGTTATCACATGTATTATTCCGGTTAGTCACGGGGAGGCATCGGTTCTATTCGACCTCGGTTCCACCTTTTCATATGTGTCTTCTTACTTTGCTTCTCATCCGGGTGTGCCTCGGGATTCTTTGAGTGCCCCCATTTATGTTTCCACTCCGGTGAGTGATTCTTTGGCTGTGGACCATGTATATCGGTCGTGTTTGATTACCATTTGTGATTTTGAGACCAGAGCGGATCTATTGCTGCTTGGGATGGTCGATTTTGATATTATTCTGGGCATGGACCGGTTGTCGCCCCATTATGCTATTCTTGATTGTCACGCCAAGACCGTGACGCTGGCTATGCCAGGCATTCCACGTATTGAGTGGAGTGGTACTCTAGATCACACCCCTAGCCGTGTTATTTCTTTTCTCAGAGCTCAGCGTATGGTTGAGAAGGGGTGTGCTGCTTATCTTGCCTATGTGCGGGACGTCAGTGTTGACACTCCCTCTATTGATTCTGTTCATGTGGTACGTGACTTTGCTGATGTATTTCCAGCTGATCTTCCGGGCATGCCGCCTGACAGAGACATTGACTTTGCTATTGACTTGTTGCCGGGCACTCGGCCCATTTCTATTCCACCGTACCGTATGGCTCCTCCTGAATTAAAGGAGTTGAAGGATCAGTTACAGGAGTTATTAGGCAAGGGTTTTATTCGACCCAGTGTTTCGCCTTGGGGTGCTCCCGTATTGTTTGTGAAGAAAAAGGACGGTTCTATGCGTATGTGTATTGACTATCGACAACTGAATAAGGTTACAGTGAAGAACCGGTATCCTTTGCCCCGTATTGATGATTTATTTGACCAGATACAGGGCGCACAGGTGTTTTCTAAGATTGATTTGTGCTCCGGGTATCACCAGCTGAAGATTCGGGAGCCAGATATCCCGAAGACTGCCTTCAGGACCCGGTATGGTTACTATGAGTTCCTCGTGATGTCTTTTGGGTTGACTAATGCTCCAGCAGCATTTATGCATTTGATGCACAGTGTGTTCAGGCCTTATCCGGACTCGTTCGTGATTGTCTTCATTGATGATATTCTAGTATATTCTCGGAGCCGGGAAGAGCACGAGCAGCATTTGAGGATAGTGCTTCAGATTCTGAGGGAGAAGCAGCTTTATGCCAAGTTCTCTAAATGTGAATTTTGGTTGAGTTCGGTGGCATTTTTGGGCCACGTGGTGTCGAGTGATGGTATTCGAGTAGATCCGAGGAAGGTGGAGGCCGTGCAGAGAGTTGGCCCAGACCCTCCTCCGCTACTGAGATTCGCAGCTTCCTTGGTTTGGCGGGCTACTACCGTCGTTTCGTAGAGGGGTTCTCTTCGATTGCAGCACCTATGACTAGATTGACCCAAAAGGGTGCCCCTTTTCAGTGGACAGACGAGTGTGAGGCGAGCTTTCAGAAGCTCAAGACAGCTTTGACTTCGGCCCCTATATTGATGTTGCCTACAGGTTCGGGGTCCTATACTGTATATTGTGATGCCTCACGAGTTGGACTCGGTGCGGTGTTGATGCAGGACGGTAGGGTGATTGCCTACGCGTCGAGACAGCTGAAGGTGCATGAGAAGAATTACCCTGTTCATGATTTGGAGCTAGCTGCCATTGTTCACGCCTTGAAAATTTGGCGTCATTATTTATATGGGGTTCCTTGTGAGATCTACACCGATCACCGGAGCTTGCAGCACTTGCTTAAGCAGAAGGACCTGAATATGCGTCAGAGGAGATGGTTGGAGCTACTGAAGGACTATGATATTACTATTCTCTATCATCCGGGCAAGGCTAATGTGGTTGCCGATGCCTTGAGTCGTCGGGCAGAGAGTTTGGGGAGTTTGGCGTATCTACCAGCTTCGGAGAGGCCTATGGTGATGGATGTTCAGGCTTTAGCCAGACAGTTTGTTAGACTGGATCTTTCGGAGCCCAGCCGGGTTCTAGCTTGTGTGGTTTCTCGGTCTTCTCTATTTGACCGCATCAGGGAGCGTCAGTTCGACGACCCTCATTTGCTTGTCCTTCAGGATAGAGTTCGGCGTGGTGATGCTCGAGATGTTACCATCGGGGATGATGGAGTTATGAGGATGCAGGGGCGTATCTGTGTGCCCAATGTAGATGATCTTCGAGAGCCGATTCTAGCAGAGGCCCATAGTTCGCGGTATTCCATCCATCCGGGTGCCGCGAAGATGTATCAGGACTTGAAACAGCATTACCGGTGGAGGCGGATGAAGAGGGATATAGTTGATTATGTTTCTAGATGCCTCAATTGCCAGCAGGTGAAGTATGAGCATCAGCGCCCGGGTGGATTGATGCAGCGGATTGAGATTCCAGAGTGGAAATGGGAGCGCATCACCATGGACTTTGTATCTGGACTTCCACGGACTATTAGGAAGTTTGATTCTATTTGGGTTATTGTGGATCGGCTGACCAAGTCCGCCCATTTTATACCGGTGAGCACTACTTATTAATCGGAGCGGTTGGCAGAGATCTATATCGGGGAGATAGTCCGGTTGCATGGTATTCCAGTTTCCATCATTTCAGACAGAGGCACTCAGTTTACTTCACGGTTCTGGAGAGCCGTGCAGTAGGAGTTAGGTACTCGGGTGGAGCCGAGCACGGCATTTCACCCCCAGATGAATGGACAATCTAACCGCACTATTCAGATTTTGGAGGATATGCTCTGTGCGTGCGTGATTGAGTTTGGAGGTTCATGGGATCACTTCTTGCCACCGGCGGAGTTTGCTTATAACAACAACTACCAGTCCAGTATTCAGATGGCACCGTATGAGGCCCTATATGGTAGGAGGTGCAGGTCTCCCGTGGGTTGGTTTGAGCCGGGCGAGGCCAGGTTGCTAGGTACTGATATGGTTCAGGAGGCTATGGACAAGGTCGAGGTGATTCAGGACAGACTTCGTGCGGCCCAGTCTAGACAGAAGAGTTATGCGGACAAGAAGGTTCGCGATGTGGCTTTTATGGTTGGTGAGCGGGTTTTGCTTCGAGTCTCGCCCATGAAGGGCGTTATGAGGTTTGGGAAGAAAGGGAAGCTGAGTCCTAGATTTATTGGCCCTTTTGAGATTTTGAGGCGTGTTGGGGAGGTTGCTTATGAGTTGGCCTTACCTCCCGGCCTAGCCGGAGTTCACCCCGTATTTCATGTCTCCATGCTCCGGAGATACCATGGTGACCCGTCGCATGTGTTGGATTTCACATCTGTTCAGCTAGACAAGGATTTGTTTTGTGTTGAGGAACCAGTAGCCATTCTAGACAGGCAAGTCCGAAAGCTAAGGTCAAAGAACATCGCTTCGGTAAAGGTTCAGTGGCGGGGCCAGCCGGTCGAGGAGGCGACTTGGGAGACCGAACAGGATATGCGCAGCCAGTACCCTCATCTTTTCACTACTCCGGGTATGTTTTCTATGCTCGTTCGAGGACGAACGAATCTTTAAGTGTGGGAAGATGTAACGACCCGACCGGTCGTTTTAGAAAATTACGCCCCAATCCCTAATTTAACTGTTCCCCTAAGTTCATTTCCGCTATTGTGGGTTGCCGGGAGAGTCGGTTCCGAAAATTTGAGCATTTTGGGACACTTAGTCCCTAAATAAGAGCTTTGAAACTAGGAAACGGTCCGTAGCCGGAACAGTGTTAAGACGATCTCGGAACGGAAATCCGATGGTTCCATTAGCTCCGTTAGGTGATTTCGGGGTTAGGAGCGCGTTCGGAATGTATTTTGGAGGTCCGTAGCTCTATTAGGCTTGAAATGCCGAAGGTTAAAATTTTGGCGAATCCGATCGATAGGTGAGATTTTGATCCGGGGGTCGGAATGGAATTCCGACAATTTATGTAGCTTCGTTATGTGATTTTTGATATGTCCGCAAATTTTCAGGTCATTCGGACGTCGTTTGGTCGGGTTTTAGATCGAATGTGCAATTCGGAAAGTTTTAAGAAATTTAGGCTTGAATTCGATGTGAATTATGGGTTTTGATGTTGTTAGACGTGTTTTGAGGAATTGAGCAAGTTCGAATAAGGTATTAAGATGTGTTGGCATGTTTGGACGAGGTCCCGGGGGCCTCGGGGTGATTTCGGATGGTTAAACGGGAGAAAATCATGGAAATTTCAGGTTGAGAGTTCTGGTTCTGTCATTTTCGCTCCTGCGGAATTTTGGTCGCAGGAGCGAGTCCGCAGAAGTGGATATTGGAGCGCAGAAGCGCTTGTGACCGCAGGAGCGGAGAATTTTCCGCTGAAGCGGAATCGCGGAAGCGGAAAGGGAGCCGCAGAAGCGGCCATCGCAGAAGCGGAAGGGAGCCGCTCAGGCGAGTCCGCAGAGGCGGACGCCTAGCCGCAGAAGCGGAAATTTCCGCAGGAGCGATCGAGTCTTCGCAGAAGCGGACGCGCAGAGGCGGTCCGTATATCGCAGAAGCGGAAATGGCCGGCTAGGCCTGGAACCGCAGAAGCGACCCTTTGGTCGCGGGTACGGGAGCGTAGAAGCGGAAAATGTTCCGCAGAAGCGGAAATCGCTGTAAGTAAGTGTATCAGAAGTTAGAAAAATTTCAGAACATTTAACACATTTTGGGTCTCGGCTTAAGGGACGATTTGGGCGATTTTGAAGGGAGATTCAAGGGGTTTCTTCAGGTAATCAATTATGGACTCCAATTATGATTGTTGTTGATAATATTATGCAAGTTTTTCATGAAAATGGAGTAATTTGGGTAATTAATGGGGGTTTTCACCCTAGACCAAAACCTTTAGAAAATCAAGGTTTTGAGTGGGCAAACGGAGTCCGAATTTGGTAAACTTTATATGCATAGACTCGTATTGAAACAAAGGTTCCGAATATATAACTTTCGTGAATTTTCGTTAAGCGTACCGAAAGTCGGGTTTTGGCAACTTGTGGGTTTTGGTGAATTTTGAGTTAATTTGATTGGGTAATGCCCAATTGGCCTATTTTGATGTGATTCTATTGATTTTTATCGGATTCTACACTTGTGGAGGCCGACATTCGTGGCAAGAGGGTTATTACATAGCGGTTTTGTACCGGAATTGAGGTAAGTGGCTTGTCTAACCTCGTGTGGGGGAATTTTCACCCCTAGGATATTATGTGATAGTTTAAATGCCTTGTATGCGAGGTGACGGGCGTGTACATGCGCTGGTTGTTATAACACACACTTTACTTGAATTGTCCGATTAGTGATATTCCTGTTCTTAGCTGATAAAAGCGTTACCATTACCCGGTATTAGTTAGAAAAGCATGATTAGCTAGGATTCAACATGTTTAATTGCCTAGTTGATTTACTTGAACTTCTTGATAAATTGTGGGTACTAGTTTCGGTGAAGTTGTAATTTATCATATTATATTCTCTCTGTGTGTTTTCTTTATTTGATGTGTTGGTGGACTGCGGGTTCAATTCCCGGAGATCCCAGGACTGTGGGTTCGATTCCCAGAGACCCGGAGTGATATTGTTTGTGGACTGCGGGTTCGATTCCCGGAGATCCTGAGCTATTGATATATTATTGAGATGTGGACTGCGAGTTCGATTCCCGGAGATCCCAGGGCTGTGGGTTCGATTCCCAGAGACCCGGAGTGATATTGTTTGTGGACTGCGGGTTCGATTCCCGGAGATCCTGAGTTATTGAGATATTATTGAGACATGGGCTGCGGGTTCGATTCCCGGAGACCCAGAGGTACTGAGAATGGGACTGTGGGTTCAATTCCCACAGATCCTGGATTTGTTTATCTGAGTTGGTTATTTGTTGTTAGCCTTATTGTAGATTGTTGCAGTAATCATCATAATGTTGTTATTTCGGAAATTATTATCATATAAACTGTTTATTTTGTTATCATCATATTATTATTGTTTCTCAGTAGGGCCCTGACCTTCCTCGTCACTACTCCATCGAGGTTAGGCTTGGCACTTACTGAGTACCGCCGTGGTGTACTCATACTACTCTTCTGCACACTTTTGTTGTGCAGATCCAGGTACATCAGAGCAGGCTCGTGCTAGGTGATTCCGCAGCTTTTTCTGGGAGACTTCGAGGTATGATCCGCTACGTCCGCGGATCCGGAGGCTTCCCTTCTATTCTAGTATTACTAGTTGACATTTTTCTTCATTTCGTTGTTAGATACTCTTTACACATAGAGCCACAGTTGCATTTCCCTTTTAGTCTGTGTTACCGTGGGGTTCCGGATCTTGGTAGTGTTTTATTCATTGTGTGACGGATGTATGTGCCAAGTGGCACGGATTACATATCTTTTATGTTATTTTCCGCTGTTTCTTATTTAAGAAGTTATAATTTATAGATTCCGCAACGTGTAAGGCTTACCTAGTCGTGGGGACTGGGTGCCATCATGACATGTTCACAATTGGTGAACTAGGGTCGTGACAGATGATGGGCTAGTTCTTTCTAGTGGTTTGAAGCATCTTAAGGGGTCTGTTTTTGGTTATAAGTAGGGAGATACACAGAGAAAAGAGTGGAGACTGGTGAAAAAAAATACAGTGATAGAGAACATTGGAGAAGTATTCTAGGAGAACAGAAACATTGAAAAAAAAATTTGAAAGAAAAAACACAACATACAGATCTTAGGAGGGGGAACAGGAATACATTTTTGAGAGTAAAATTGAGAGGATCAAGTTGGAAACACAGTGAGAGATTAGATAGAGTAAAAGACATACATTTTGGAGAACAGGAGAAAGAAAACATTCTGTTTCTTTTGGCTCACTGTCTCAGGCAGTCTTTGAGTCTTTTGAGCTATGTCTTGATACGACATTGGCCTTTTGAAGTTCCTGAAGTAATCGTTAGGTATTTTGGAAGTTAAAGTTGGTCTATTTGGACTGTTTGGTGTCATTCTTAGCTCTTTCGACATTGTTGATCATAGTATTAGGTTGTTTGGTTGTTGAATCTTGCTGGGGCTTCAAGTGTCTCCTCCTGGGGGTGCTACTAGACCTTGCTACTATTTTGTTGGTCTTATTTGGATCTGTGCTGGTTTTTTGCTCCTGTTTTTGGGCTGTTCACTTCTGCTATTCATCATTTGCTACTGATTATTGTTGAGTTTGCTGTTGTCGTACACTACTGCTGCTTGCTGTGCACCACTGCTGCAACTGACTCCTTCCTCTACTTCTTATTTCGTTTGCTCTAGGTACACATCCTAAATTCGACATGATGTAGATCTCCAATTTTAGAGAGAAATGAAGAAGCTAACTCTGATATATTTAGCCATTTGTTCTGTTAAATTTGCATCTTTCTATTGAACTGTTATTAGATTGTTACTTAGGCTGTCTTTCTGTTATTTTTATTGCTGTTGGCGAGATGTTTTAATGGTAGATTCATTAAATCTAATTCATGTTAGGTGCTGTAATATTTACTTTTGAATTATACATTTAAATTCTGATAATTAGTTAATTTAACAGGATCATATAAGTTGTTTAACATAATTGTGAATTGAGTTTTAGTATATGTTTCATAGTCGTACGTGAAAAGGTTAGTATTAATAGTTAACGAAGATGAAGATAAAAAGTTTGTTTATGAACGTTTTTTTTTTTGAATCAGCTAGTTGATTCCCGTAAGAGTTTGTAAATCACCATAGGCACGAAACATCAAAATATAAACAAAGTGTTGATTCCAATTTAGTGTTAACAGATTCTGGTTTGAAATTAATCATACAAGTTTAAGCCAACAAAAGTATTTCATTTGTTGCTATTGTACAGAAAACTGGCAGTCGTATGGACTATTAGCCCAATTAGTTAATCTGTTTTGTATTGGGCTCATTTTTGAGACCCAAAGCTCTTAGTACTCATTTAAATGCAACTGAAACAACCCTTTAAAAATAAATTAGGACCTTGGTTTATTATTAGGGATCAATTAAATAGAAAATCATAGTTATGTTAGGATTGACCTTAAGTAAAAGTGAGATGAGCCTCATTAGAAAATCAAATACACGGGCCATCAAATAAGTGTTATGTAATTTTAGATTCGAAAGGACCGTTTAGTGAATTTCACGGTCTTTCCAAAAGTTAAACAACAAGACGTAGAATCTTTAGGCACGGCTCTAATAAAATACTTTCCTAATTATGGGTGCGCATTTATGTGACCCAAATCTTACTCTCGGCGAAACTGAAATGCATTAAAGTCACAGGCGTATTGGTTGCGGTGTGACTCGGAATGTGTTTTTCGTGACGTCGCAATTCTTCTAAAAATTGAAAAGCGGAGCATAATAGCACATAGTTAAAATATATAAAAGCAAAAATTGCAGTTGAGCGACCGTGCTAAAACCACGGAATCCGGGAGTGCCTAACACCTTCTCCCGGGTTAACAGAATTCCTTATCCCGGTGTCTAGTTTCGCAGACTATATTACAGAGTCATAAATTTCCTCGGTTCGGGATTAAACCGGTGACTTGGGACACCATTATTTTCCCAAGTGGCGACTCTGAATGATTAAGTAAATTGATCCCGTTCCGACTGTCCTTTAAGTGGAAAAACTCCTTCACTGATTATTATTGTATCCCTTCTCGGGGTGTAGTAGTAAACAGCGGCATTTACGTTATACGGATATTATGTGCGGAAAAAGGAGGTGTGACAGCTCTGGCGACTCTGCTGGGGATGACTAACCTAGAACTTCGGTTCAGGGTTTAAGAATTCGAGCTCAGTTAAATTATTGTTTTTGTCTATATCTGATTTTATTATATGTTTAATTAATGTGCTATATGTCTACCGCTTTGATACTAGTTGCACTTTATATACAAACTGCTATATGTTTACCGCTTTGATACTATCTGAACTGTATATACAAACTGCGTCGAGTCCTTTCTTTCTCTCACCCCCGGGGATGTGCTCACTGGTTGAGACTCCCTATTCCGTTAGTGTCAAACCCCGAAATAATAAAGAGGCTCGAAAAGTTTCTAAGCCGGTTGGCCTTTTGGTTCCCGGAAAGGAGCTCCTTCCTCAGCCCGAGTTGTCCGCTTGGGTACAGAGTCTAGATCACATACCGAGGTTCTGAGCTTAGAATAACATGACTTCATGCCGGATCCCTAGTAGGAAACGCTTATTTGCATCATGTTGCATTTGACTTAGGGGACTCAACACAAGGGTTGGGTCCGTCTAGGACAGGTGACCCGGTAATCAAAGACCGAGCATATTATATGTTGCATTTATTTATCATGTATTATTATGATGATTGGTTAAATTCCTGAAAACAAAAAAAAAATAGAATTTTGGAATAGAAAAATATCAAAAATATTGACGAAATGTTGTCGAAAATTTGAAAATTTGAAAAATAGGAAGAGCAATTTTGTTGAAATAATTGGTCATAAAATAATCTGACCGAACTACGCAGGTTTGATTCTCGCCATTAGGTGGGATACGTAGGCAACCCTCATCGGGTCCAACAACCCCTAAAAAAAAAAAATCAAACAAAATGTGTGTTTAATTTTGTCAATAAAATCAAAGTGATGCCATTTTTGGAAAATAGCCGAATGTTCCGAAAGGACGCCGGAAGGCTGTTTTTGCAAAAATAGCCACTTTTGAATCATTTTTAAAAATTTGTGGGCACAACCTTGAAATATTCCCTCGCGGAAATGTTGAAAGGTCGTAGCCGCAAAATCAAGTTTGGGTTACCACCCTTTTTCAAAAAAATCAAAAATGTTGAATTTTAGTTTTCAATAAATCGAAGTGACGCTGTTATTGAAAATAGCCAAATGTTCCGAAAGGACGCCGGAAGGCTGTGTTTTGCAAAAATAGCCACTTTGAATCATTTTTAATAATTTGCAGCCACAGCCTTGAAATATTCCTTGTGGAAATGTTGCAAGGCCATAGCCGCAAAATCAAGTCCGGGTTCACACCCCTTTTGCAAAAAATAACCAAAAAATGTCAAATTTTTTATTTTTGTTATAAATAAATCGGGTGATGCTATTCTTGTTTAAAATAAGCCGAAGGTTCCCCAAAAGGACGCCGGAAGGCTATTTTGCAAGAATAGCCACTTTGAGTCTTTGTAAATAATTTTGGGCACAACCCTGAAATATTTCCTCGCGGGAATGTCGAAAGGCCGTATCCGCAAAATCAAGTTTGAGTCATCACTCAACTTTACAAAAATAACCACTTTATCAAATAAGCCATTACATGGCCGGTTTTGCTGAAATAGCCACATTTGGCATTTAAACTTTCTCAGTCTTGTGTTGGCCTGTGTCGGTGCTGGACGATGCCCCATGGGCCCCAAGATGAAAATTTTTGAATTTGTAGTCTCTTAAATAAAATTTTGCAAAAATATCCGCTTTGTCAAATAAGCCATTACATGGCCAATTTTGTAAAAAAATAGTCAATTGATATTAAAAACTTCTCAGTCTTGTGTTGGTTTATGGCAATGCCGAACGATGCCCCCATAAGCCACATGATGAAATTTTTTCAAAGTTTATCTTTCTTAGATAAATTTTGCAAAAAATAGCCATTTTGCCAAATAAGCCATTACATGGCTAATTTTATAGAAATAGTCATAATTGACGTTAAAACTATTCTGATTCTTGTAGAAATCTCTGGCACAAGGTGTGAAAGTTTTTTTTTTCATGAGAGTTTGTAGTTGGAGTAAGCTTTTACAATTTTTCTTCAAAAAAAAGAAAAAAAAAATCAAATTATTTCTTGCATTAATTTGCAAGAACTACGCTCGGTCCGATTCATGCGGGGTCATGATACGTAGGCAATCTCCATAAGATTCGACCACAACTGTATATGTATATATATATAAAATAAAAATAAAAAAATAAAAAAAAGAACCAGCAAGGTTTTCAAGGATAATTGAAAAGGAAAAACTAGAATGACGCATGCAGTGAATACGTATATGGTTAACCGGCTAGGTGCATTGCATCCTACGTGCTATAACATATCTGTTAAACTCAGTAAGCTAACAAGTTTGTTGCGATTTCAGAAAAGTTTAGCAGTTGACTTGACAGAATATACTGGCCAGCCACCATTACCGTACTAGATCTAAAGGGCCAATTCCAGCAAGCATGTCTAGTTCCGGTAAAAGTCTCGAGGAAGAGAAATCAGAGATACAGATCATGAAAGAAGAGGTAGATCGGTTGAAACGAAAGATAACAGAGATGCACCTAGCGTGGGCTAGGGGACAGTCATCACTAAATCTTCCTACTCTTACACCAGCACCAGAGCGTCCGCCTATTGATCCCTCGACAAGTGCACCAATCTATCCGTATTATCAAGGGGAAAACCCTTATACATCCCAGGTTCCACCAGCTAGACAAAATACTCCTCCTCCGGTCACCCCTGTTTTTGTGGCACCTCCACCTGCTACTTTACAGAAGTCGTCTAGTGAACCGCTTTTCCAAATACATGACAATCATTGTTATGATCCCGAGCCTACCTTTAAGGCTCCTGAACCGCATTCACACACCCCTCACTGGGATAACCCGGCAGAACCGGAAAAGCACTTCAAAAGTTTGGAGCATGAGGAGGTTATTCGGAAAGTTAAGAGCGTGGAGCAATCCTTCAGGAATATGCATGGTTTGGGCAGCCAAGTCAGTGTCGCTTACAAAGATCTGTGTCCATTCCCAGATGTCCAGTTGCCAGCCGGGTTCAAAATGCCCAAGTTTGACCTATACGAGGGGCATGGTGACCCGGTAGCCCATCTTTGAGGTTTTTGTAGCAAAATGCGAGGAGCCGGAGGGCGAGATGAAATTTTGATAGCTTACTTCGGTCAGAGCTTGGGAGGGTCTGCACTAGAGTGGTACACCAGGCAGGATCCCAACGGATGGTTTACATGGGATGACCTGGCCCAAGCATTCATCGGCCAGTTTCAATATAATCTTGAAATAATCCCTGATCGCTTATCATTGCTAAAAGTAGAGAAGAAACCCGCCGAAAGCTTCAGAGAATTTGGGTTCCGCTGGAGGGAACAGGCAGCAAGGGTAGATCCACCGATGAGAGAAAACGAGATGGTAGATTACTTCTTGCAGACACTAGAGCCAACCTACTTTAGTCACCTGGTGACATCGGTTGGTAAATCTTTCAATGAGGTGGTCAAAATGGGCGGAATGATAGAAGAGGGACTTAAGTCCAATAAGATCTTGAGCTATTCCGCGTTAAAAGCAACAACTCAAGCTATTCAGAATGGCACAGGGGTTGCATTCGGGAAGAAGAGAAGAGAAGAAGTTGCAACGGTAGAGGAGGGTACTTGGTCCAGATCGAAAGGTCCTTCACCTCATTACCAAGCCGGACCCTACCACCCAAATCACCCTAATCACCCTCCCCGAAACACATATCCACCACCAAGGGCTTACAATAACCCTCCAGGACCAGGTTTCCGAGGGAATCATGCCTTCAGAAAGGAAAAGACACAAAGAACCTTCACCGAGTTGGGAGAAACTTATACTGCTCTGTTCCACAAATTGAAGCAGATAGGTTTGTTGAGTCCTGTTGAGACAAGATTGCCAAATCCCCTACCCCCAAATGTGGATCGCTCAGTAAGCTGTGAGTATTGTTCGGGGGCTCCCGGACATGATACCGAGAAATGTTGGAAACTGAAACATGCAGTGCAAAATCTTATTGACACCAATAAGATCGAGGTTCAGACACCAGAGGCACCCAACATTAATCAGAATCCATTGCCAGCTCACCCTTAGATCCATGTGATCAAATTGATACACAATGGAAAGGAAAATTAAGAAGCCCGATCTGTATTCCAAAGCAAAACCAATCGGCAGAAATTGGTATATGAGAAGTCATGCTTGGTAATCGGGAGGAGTTTTCGGTGGTTTGTTTGGTTGTCATTTCTTTTGTTCGAGTTGTTTTTGGGGTTGTGACCCAAATCTTGTTTTGAAGTGAAACCCTCTTATCTTTCCATTTTTGGTCATTGCAGTTTGCTTAGTCATTTCAAGTTTTGTTTTAGTTTTGTATTTTTGTTTGCTTATTTGTATTTGAATCATTTCGCCGTTTAGTTTTATGAAACTTTCGGTCTTTTATTACCCCAGTCATCTTTTGTTTAGTTTTTCTATCTTTAAGTTTGTCATTTGTTCGAACGCCGACTCTAATGACGTGGCATCACACATAATTTTGGCCTAATATTAAGGGTTAATCATGAAGCAATTCGAAGATAATCAAGTCATTTTAAAAAGAAATAAAAATGATTTGAGATTATTTGGAGCCCGAATCATGTGAGACTGGGGCAGGTAAAACATGAAGAAACCCTTAAAGGAAAATTGGCTATGCTAAGACGGGGTTCGCTCGTGATACCGAAATGAAAGTGTCATCCAGAAATACTTTAAAATGACAGATGAAAAGGCGAATGAACGATATGGTTATCAATCAAGGCACAAACAGAAGATGTCGTGAATATGTTGTTTGAACTTGGCATGTTTTGAAAATTGGAATGACGAAGGCATTTTGTTCTGCTATCCAAACACTTTATCCATCGTCAACCCTTTGAGCTTTATTTTAAAATCTTTCATACCCCTCCTTCGGAATTAGTTGCAAAGACTAGAAATACAAGTTTGAAAGACAAGAGAAGAAAGGGATAAAGAAAAAAGAAAAGAAAAGAAAATAGCAAAAAGAGATAAAGAAAAGAAAACAACAAAAAGAGATAAAAAAAAGTGAATGAAAAAGAGAAACTTGAAAAAGAGGAATTGGGAACTACGCTTGACCTGATTCCTTAAAGAGGATACGTAGGCGCTTCACAGCTCGGTTATAGTGTAAATAAAGTAATAAAAATTCTCCAAGTAAAAAGCTGGGGCAAAGAAAAATTGTGTTGATTATAAATAAATTTAGGTCCGAAGGTTGTAAATTTTGAACCCAGAATTGATTTTGTTTTGAGCCTTCAACACCCTTTCTTTCTAGCCCTATCCGAATCCCACATTGCGCTCCAAAGAAAGACCTTCCGATCAGTCTTCAAATAGGCCAAGTCAAACAAAACACGAGAGTCTCATCAGAACACGACACTCTGATTCCCAGCAGAAAAGACTCTGATTCCCAACAGAAAGGAAATACGAGAGAGTTTTAGCAATGACACCCCAATCCCCAGCTAAAAGTGATACAAACGAGAGAGTCTTACCGGTGAAAACCTTCACATGCACCATAAGGCGACGAAAGTTGAGAGAAAATCAAAATGAGAGAGGCTTGAAAGTGAAAACCCTTCGGGCACTACAAGTCGAATAAAGGTGATAATCGGATGGAAATCACGAGACAGAAATCGTGAAAGGAAATTAACGACGGAGGATAGGCCATATGTGCATGTCATGACCAGTAGAGTTGGTATCCGCGTTTCATAAGTTTTTATAGTGTTTCTTGTTAGAGAGTCAGTTCTCCTTTGTCTTCTATTTGTTGTTCCTTTTTTATCTTTCTCCTTTTGTTAAAATTTTCCATCAAAGTCAGTCTAGTCAAAACATAGTGAGAAATGACTTTAAAACTTGCCACCAACTTTCCAATTATTATGCAAGGCAAGGAAATGCCATTGACGGCAGAGAAGTATGGTGCAAAGAAGATTATTAAACTGGGGCAGAAAATTTTCTTTTCAGTTTGAAAATTTTTTGGAAGTCAATACCCACTTGGGGAAGAAGGAAAGTCTTAAGAGAAATGGTCTTCGAACCAATGTCATCCTCAACAGCCTTCAAGAAGAATGAAACACCAATTTTGAGGAAATGAAAATCCACCAACAGTGTTATCTTCAGCAAGTTCCGAGGTGGTCGGGCAATACAGAGTGGTAAAGGAAGCAAGGAAATCCCATCTTCAACAAAATAACCCCCAGCAAGTTGAGAAACACAGAACAGGGAAGGGATAAATGGAAAAACCCATCCCCAGCAGGAATATCATCTCCAGCATATGAAATCATTCCCCAACAAGTTTTGGGAACCCCGAACAAGGAAATGGGAAAAGGAAAAACCACCCCACAGGAGCGGCACAACCGCTCACAATGTTTTGAACTAACAAATTTTCTTTGACTTGAAACAGGGAAAGAAAGTGTTATTGATAGCAGAAAGTCATGCCACAAGGAAAAACACCAATACTGGGGCAGAAAATTTTCTGCCGTTGTTGAAACTTTTCTCGGAGAAACAAGGAAAGCAATTCAAGATGACGTATCAGGCTTGTCCACCTTCAAATAGGATGTTTCAGGTTTGTCCACCTTCGAACAGGACGTCTCAGGTTTGTACATTCTCAAACATTGATATCATGAGAGTATTCGCCCTCGAATAGAATACGATGGGAGTATTGGCCCTCGAATAGAATACGATAGGAGTATTGGCCCTCGAATAGAATACGATGGGAGTATTCGCCCTCGAATAGAATACGATGGGATTATTCGCCCTCGAATAGAATACAATGGGAGTATTCGCCCTCGAAAAGAATACGATGGGAGTATTCGCCCTCGAATAGAATACGATGGGAGTATTCGCCCTCGAATAGAATACGATGGGAGTATTCGCCCTCAAATAGAATACGATGGGAGTATTCGCCCTCGAATAGAATACGATGGGAGTATTCGCCCTAGAATAGAATACGATGGGAGTATTCGCCCTCGAATAGAATACGATGGGAGTATTCGCCCTCGAATAGAATACGATGGGAGTATTCGCCCTCGAATAGAATACGATGGGAGTATTCGCCCTCGAATAGAATACGATGGGAGTATTCGCCTCGAATAGAATACGATGGGAGTATTCGCCCTCGAATAGAATACGATGGGAGTATTCGCCCTCGAATAGAATACGATGGGAGTATTCGCCCTCGAAAAGAATACGATGGGAGTATTCGCCCTCGAATAGAATACGATGGGAGTATTCGCCCTCGAATAGAATACGATGGGAGTATTCGTCCTCGAATAGAATACGATGGGAGTATTCGCCCTCGAATAGAATACGATGGGAGTATTCGCCCTCGAATAGAATACGATGGGAGTATTCGCCCTCGAATAGAATACGATGGGAGTATTCGCCCTCGAAGAGAATACGATGGGAGTATTCGCCCTCGAATAGAATACGACGGGAGTATTCGCCCTCGAATAGAATACGATGGGAGTATTCGCCCTCGAATAGAATACAATGGGAGTATTCGCCCTCGAATAGAATACGATAGGACTATTCGCCCTCGAATAGGATATTTTACGTTTGTTTATTTTGCATTGTCCTTTGCATATTTCATAAATTATTACTAGAATGCATTTTTTCAAAAACTGCTACTAAAAGCAGGCACCTACCTGTATAACAAGAAGCAAGTCTTCAGTCTTTACATTGCAGGTCTTGAAACCAGTAACCCACCATAAAGCAGAGAGTTACAACAAGAATTCCCAACGCAAATTCAAGTGCATGAGTTAAAGGAAGGGAGGGAATGAAGGAAAATTTTCCCAGCATCATTATCCTCAGCAGGTAAGTAAACAATTCCAAAGATATCCCCAGCAGTCAAGGGAAAAATAACACGACCTAGGAGGAAAGCAATTCCGAAACAAGGTAATTCGGAAGAAAGGATGGGATGGAGTTAATGAGTTGTAGTTGAAGTCGGGGTGCCCGCCTGAAGAATGGAGTGGCGATTTTATTTTAAAGCAGTAGTTGAAGTCAGGGAGCCCGCCTGAAGAATGGAGTGGCGATTTTATGTTGAAGTAGTAGTTGAAGTCAGGGAGCCCGCCTGAAGAATGGAGTGGCGATTTAGTTTTGAAGTTGTAGTCGAAGTCAGGGTACCCGCCTGAAGAATGGAATGGCGATTTAATCTTGAAATTATAGTTGAAGTCAGGGAGCCCGCCTGAAGAATGGAGTGGCGATTTAGTTTTGAAGTTATGATTGAAGTCAGGGAGCCCGCTTGAAGAACGGAGTGGCGAGTTATTATTTTTGAAGTTGTTGTTGAAATCAGGTGCCCGCCTGAAGAATGGAATGACGATTTTTGATTAAAGTTTGTCGATAAAGTCAGAAGCCCGCCGGAAAAGCAGAACGGCGTCTCAATTTCCAAGATTTGATAAGGATAGTGAAGAATCGGAAAGCTACAGAGTGGAACAGAAATCCCCGGCATAAATCCAAGTTCATATGCAGAAGGAAGGCAACAAGGATCAGAAAAGATAGATGCAGACTTCGAAAGAAAATAGTTCGAAGATCACAAGGAAGAGACCAACAGTCAGAGTTCGGCAATCAAGATAGGCCGAGATAACAATTGTCAGAAGAGAAGAAGCATGTGAAGAAGCATCAGAGCCCGCAAGATGGCAATGAACATGACAAGATCAAGCTGAAAAAATAGATAAGAATTTGCAATACTGTAACTTAGTCTAACTTCTTATTTTTTGTTTATTACGATGTAATAAGGAGATCAGTTCAGCAGTGGCAACAGCAGCAACAGCAAGTAACAGCAAGATCACAGCAGTCATGGTAGTCCCAGCTACCAAAACTTCCCGAACTACATTGACCTGATTTCCTTTTAGCCGGGGATATGTAGGAAACCTTTTGAAGCAAGGTTCGGTCAAACTTTTCCAAAAAATGCTTCACACGGAGTGCTTGAACGGACAAAAATCGCTCGTATCCGCTCACTCATCTTTGCACGAAAACTCTCCATGTTTCCGCGCAAAGAGGGGCAGCTGTGAGCACGTGATTTTTGCCCTATACGAGAATTACTCCCAAAATGTCAAAAAATAAAAGAGTTTTGCGTTTGTTTGCAATATTTGTGGATTACATGCTCTTTTCTTATTGTTTGCATTTGTGTACCCATGTCTATTTGTTTAAATTAACAAACAAAAAATATATATACCAAATATGTTGCATTTATATTTGTAGGATTAGTTCCGTACTTAGAAATAGTTAAGTTTATTTTTACGAAAATAAAAAATCATAAAAATGTATTCTTTTCTCATTTCTTGTCATTTTAATGTACAATTGTAGGATTCTATATATATATATATATATATATATATATATATATATATATATATATATATATATATATATATATATATATATATATATATATATATATATATATATATATATATATATATATATATATATATATATATATATATATATATATATATATATATATATATATATATATATATATATATATATATATATATATATATATATATATATATATATATATATATATATATATATATATATATATATATATATATATATATATATATATATATATATATATATCCAAAATACCAGGCCCTTCCCTTACCCAGTCCAATTAATCCCATCACGTTTGGCCTTCGAATGATCTGGACCGTCTGTTGTCATGATCCAACGGATCAGGATTAACGGCCCAAAATTACAGACCTGAGCCTCACAACCCGACCCAGTCTCATAATAACACTACACGACGTCGTTTCGTTTAAGTGAAGATATCCTGGTCGTTGATCGTAAATGATCCAACGATCAGGATTGAATTTCCTATTTCATATATAAATTCAATCTCATACCCAGCCCCCCCCCCCTAGCCGGACCCCTACCTCCATCGTCTCTCTCAGAGACAAGCCAAGCCCCACCGCCTCCGTCGCACTCCGCCTGCCGAAAATCGCCTCACGGCGGTTCCGGTAGGCCAAACCACCCCAAATTAACACCGTAAAATCTCCCAAGCCCCCTCTACATGGATCCGTTAGCCGTTAGTCTCAAATGTTACTCAAACGTCTCGAATATCCGTTTGAAACTCGCCGGAACTTGGACATCTACCCCAACTGACCCCAAATTCATGCCAAGCCTTCCCCTAGCCTCCCTCACACCCCTACCAACCTTGGTTTCGTTCGAATCCAACCCAAAAGCCTCGAGCCCCAAAAACGGCTCCAAGAACCCTAGAAATCCAAAATTAGGGCTTTGTTTAGTTCAATGGGAGATTGAGGTCTAATAGACCTTAATCTAGGTGTTCTCAACTGAGAACACCCCGATTAAGGTCCATTGGGCCCCAAAATGGATGAATCCAGTTCAGCCAAATGTCGTTGGTTGTTGAGCCTTAACAGATAAGTACTTCTTTTTCCTTCTATTCTTGCTTATATGGTGTGTTGTATTTATTGGAATGTTAGTTGATTTAGGTTGTTTTTCTTCTTTTTACTATATAATTTTTCTGTCATTTCTGTTCCTTTTCTCGAGACCTTTCATTTGATGGTACTAGTATATCGTCTCTTGTGACTTTCTTTAGCTGATGGTCTCCAGAAAATAACCTCTCTGCCTCCTCGAGGTAGGGGTAAGGTCTGCGTACATATCACCCTCCCTAGACCTCACTTGTGGGATTATACTGGCCGTTGTTATTGTTATTGTTGTTGTTGTCGTCCTCTATTATTGCTTTTATGATCCAACTGTACACATATTTTTTACTTAAACTTATAGTCTTCTATATATATATATATATATATATATATATATATATATATATATATATATATATATATATATATATATATATATATATATATATATATATCCCATGCGAAAACAAAAATTAGAAAAAGAGTGCCTCGAAAAAATTGTGGTTTTGTGGTAGAATCAACATTTATCATATTTTATGTAATTATATTAGAAGTGACCTAATTTTATACAACTTTTTGTTTCATTTGTGCATGGAAATTCACCTCGTTTATTTTTAATAAACCTGACAATAAATATAAGCACGTTCTTATAGTTGAGACACAAACGTAATTTGAGAAAGATTTCTTAAGAATCCTTTCAAAATCTTTCTAAACCGTAATTAGTAGTACTAACTACTAACAATCCAATGATTCTCCTTTATTTAAGCCAACCAGCTTCGAATTTATGGCAGTATAATCACGCAAATATTTTAAAATTGAGGAAAAAGACAAAGTTCCTCTACATACAACTCCATTCTATGGTTAGAAAACGACCAATGAAACAGTAAACACGTAAGAAAATCATAGTATGTCTCAGTCTGCTGAAATTACCTTTCTAGCCTTTACAATCAAATTCTAGTCTTCAATGGCCTTTTCTTCTCTTCTTTTTTTTTGAATTTAAGTTATACTTACTAGAAATTAACAGAGTATCAAATTTACATAATGAATTCTAACACAGATATGTTATTATTTTTACTAAATTACTAGTTAATTCTTAATAAAAGTTACCTATAATCTTTTTACTTATTGACGAGACATATATATGGCGGTTAGTTGGTAGGACGTGTGGTGTATAAAGAAAATCGATAAATCGAACTAAATCGATAATCCGAGTCAAACCGAAAAAGGAAAAATTGATTTAGGATTGGTTTGATTTGATTTGGTGTTGGCAAAAATAACCCGACCATAGTTGATTTGGTTTGGTTTTAACTAAAAAAAAATCGGAACCGAACCAACCCAATTTTATATTTGTGAGTTTTTAAAAATAATTTATTATAATATAATTTATAAATATTTCTTCAACTTGTTCACAATTCTATTTTTAAACGTATTATACAAAATTTGGAGTTAATATTCTTGAATGGTCCATTAAATTTTACTCAAAAAAAATAGTAAGTCAACTAAAGCTCAAACCAATACTAATTCCTAAAAAGGAAATTCAATTCTAATGCATAGCCTACCTTTATTTTTTTCTTTAGTGCTTTGTTATATAATTACTTAGTAGTTATTAAATGTACTTATTTTAGCATTAATTACCTATATAGTATTTTTAAATTATCTTAATCTTTGTTATGGCATGTAATATTTTATTTATGCGCTTTTATTATCTTTGTTATAGAATATTACATGATGTATCCTACTAGGACTAAACAAATAATTGGAGCGCAAGTTACATAATTGTGCTATTAAGACTTTACCGAAGGAAAACCCGAAAACTCGAAAAAATCAAAACTTGAGAAAAATCAAGATTGAAAAATTCGGCTTTATTGGTTTGGTATGGTTTAGAAATTTAAAAATCAGACACCATTGATTTAGTTTGGTAATTGAAAAATCCGAACCAACCTGACTTATGTACACCCCTAGTAGTATGTATTAAGACAAAATACTATGGGGTCGTTTGGTTTGAATACGACTTATGCTAGGATAAGTTATGTTGGGATTAGTTATGCCGGAATTAGTTATCCTGATATTATTTTTTATTCACAGTTTGGTATGTTATATTAAAAATGACAATTGCTTAATTTCGAAGAAGAAGGTATAAGTTATCCCGGCACTAATTACCCCATCCCCTACAACGTACTATAAGTTATCCCGGTACAAATTTAATCTCCGAATAACTTATACCAAGTTTGTTAATTAAACAAAACATTAAGGTAATATTAAATTTTTAATACCAACACTATACCCACTTATACCTCATACCAAATAACCCCTAAATGTATTACTTTTAATATTATTGGTTTCTACTTTGGTAGTGTATTTTAACTTTTAAAACCTATTGAACCAAACATTAGTTATACATCATATTTTTTTATTATTTTTGTATATAGTAAAGTTTAGCTTCAACAATATTACTGTGTTTAATATATGGATCAGCATGTATAAAATCAAAATTGCTCTTTCAAAACTTTTAATCACTAAACCAAATAGTGAATAAAAAATAAAGCTCAGTATTATTAATATATCTTATTCAGTACTATTCTAATATACTCTATGTCTCTACCAAATCACCTCTAAAACTAATTATTTAACAAGTGGCTTATTATAAAGCGTAAACATATGCACTAAACTCCTGCTATATGCAAGGTCCAAGAGAAGGCTGGACCTCATCAAGGTGATATTGTAGGTAGTTATTATTATGATTTGAATCGGTGATCTTCTAGTCAAATAATAGCAACTTTAAAAATCAAAATACAATATCGAAAAATATAATTAAAATCTTTCTTTTGCAAATATCAAATGTCTATCTCTCTTTCTCCATCACTGTATAAATAGAGAACCAGTTAAAGCTTTTTGCTTTTCCGAGGTAATCTACCAGAACTACTTCTTCTCCTCTCTCTTTATTCACAAACCAACCAATAAGCCTAAACTAACCAAAACTTTCTTCTCTTTCTTCGTGCAAAAACATAGCTGAAATGAAAAGGAAAGATCGATAAATATGGTTCACTAAAAAGCTCTCTCTTTTTTTTCTCTCAAGAAACTGCAAAAAGTTCAAAAACCAATAAATTCTATCAATCCTTCTTTTTAAGTAAGTCCCTTTTGATTTGTCATGTTTTTCTGAACTCTTTTTACTTATTTTCTTTGGAAAAAAATTGAATTCATAGTTTCAATATGGCAAAGTTTTTCTCTTGTTTTCAACTGATAAGCAATGCCATTGACTGTTTTCTACAAAAACACTCTGTTTTTTTGTACTATTTTTACATCATTTATTTTCTTGGAACTTTACTTTAGTATGGGTCAATCACATAGTAATTAAAACTCTCACTGATTTTCTCACTTTAATTCAATTTTTCAGTTCAGAATCTTTATACTACTATTGCACATGGGGTTTTTAGAGATTAAGATGATTTAATCAAAATTTTGTAGTTTGTACCAAGTGGAATGAACTCATTTTTTTTTACTATTAATATGGGGTTTGAAGATTTGATCTTCACCTTTTGTAATATATTTTCCTTTTGTGTTTTTCTTTATTTGCTCAACATCTCCACTTTGTCTTTCCATTCTGTAAAGTCTCCTAAAAAAAGAATATAACATAATCTTCAACCAAAAGTAACTCTCTGGCTTGTTTTTTATTCTATGTTTATTTATTTAACAATTTTTATAATTTTTGGTTTCTTTTCGTTTACGATCCCTTCTCAGAAACTGTCTCCAAATCTCCTACAAATTGTTCTTTTTTATAATTTAAATTCCACCGTTGAAAACGCCATTAATGACTTGTTTATAGCAACCATCGCACTAAACTATATGTATTATTTACATTTTTCAAACTTTCTTTCGCCTTCTTTTCTGCTCTTATGTTGACATAAATACTTATCTTATAATCTCAATCTCAATATAAATACTATCATCTTTATTTCTTTTTCCAGCTCCATTGCAGCCATGAAAACAGAACGAAAAATACCAAAGGTAACATTTTTTTTTTCCATTGTTCAGTTGAATATGTGTATTATATATATATTTTATACACACAGTAGTGGTGTACTGTGTGTTCTTGAATGGAATAGTGATGAGTTGATTTTGACTTATTTTTGCAGTCTTCGTGGACTAAAGTGGTGGTTAGGAAATGGTTGAATATGAAAAGCAAATCGGAGGAATTTTTTTCAGATCATACAGTAGATGGTAAGATTTTCACATTTATTGAATTTTTCTACTCATACTGTAAATATAACTCTTTTTATATATTTTTTCTTCGAATTTATGAAAACTAATAAGGCAAATATCACTTTTGGTTCACGGTCAAAACTATTTATGTTTAATAACCGTGATAATTTATAAAATTTGTATATTTTTATACATAATATGCAGAAATATACATTTTTGGGTTAATTAGAGAGCGGTTGTATATATGTAATTTTCCAAAATAATATTAATTTTATTTTTATGAAACTAATAATAGGGATGGGTAGAGGAGAAAGAAGAAGGAAGAGTTGCTCAGACGACGGGAATTGTGTTGTGGTGCCTGAGGAATTGTCAGGTAAAGATTCCGGTGATCGGAGAATTTTTACCGGCGAAGTACAGCTTTTACTCGGATTTTCCGTCGATTTGATACATTTCATAAATATTGACTGCAAATCTCTGCCGTTGATTTGATGGATTTTTATTATGTGATTTGACATAGTATAATCATAATTTAGTTGAGAGCTTTTTTTGGTTAGTATCTAATCATTGCCTCTCCTTATGCCACGTGTACCAGGACCTACCTAGTCCCTAGTTCTAGTGTGATCATTCCTTTTTTAGTTTTCACTAATTTCCATACAAAGTTATAATTTGAACTATAGTTACATATTTTCTTACTTTTTCGGTTCCTTAAAAATCAATCGAAAATCTTATCATTTACCCATCTATTCCTCTTTATTCAATATTTATTTTTATTTTTAATTTATTGATTTAAGTTCTTAACTATTCTAATTAAGTTCAAGTTTAAATTTATATCAGTGTTCAAATTATTTAGCATGATATTACAAGAACATTATGCCTTTTTTGGTTATATATGACTATTTTTGAATGATCGGTAAGGAGTAACACTGAAGATAATTAAACAAAATTACTGGAGGTAGATAAATAAAAGACATGAAGTTTTAGAAGTGTCATTTTTTTAATTTAAATTATAACTTGTTATAGGAGATTCATTTTTATCAAATTGATGCTGATATTATTATTTTGATAAATTAGAAATTAAATTATGTGTAATTTCATTATTTGACAAGCAGAAAGTTGGTTGATGGAAACAAATGATGGAATTCAACGGCCAATATTGGAGAAAGAAGCATCCACTGTCATTGATCATCAAAACCTTAGGTAAGGCAAGAACAATATCGTAATTTTGAATATTCGATTTTAATAAGTATAAATTTATGTTTCCCTTTTAGGTATTTGCCAAAAGGAATTCTATAATTTAATGCATACCCATGTTAAGGTTCATAATTAGATCATAGTACTTGAATTATTAATTAATGTAAAATAGACTAAATTCAGAATTTAATAACCAAAAGCATAGATCTAGAAGCCGCATATTGAGCCAACTCATAGGCTTAAGTACCTCTTGACCATGTGCACATTTTTTTTTTTTTGTTGTTTTTAAATTTTTTACCCTGTATTTAAAGAGTAGTAGGGTTCGATTGAATTCAGATTCGTACCGTCAATCTCACATTGTGAGATAGCGCTCTCTAAAAAAACGATATCATACTCAAAAAATGAGCATAATATCTTTGATTACGAATGAAAGAATATTTATTATTCCAGCACGACCCGTGTTGGTAGGCCATGTGCAAATGGAGATCTCTATAGTGCCTAATAAGTCATTGGTTTAAGTACTTTTTGGGCATGTGAAACTACAGTAGGCTGGTTTCATAGGCTTTCTGAATAGATACTATACTTTTAGTTAACTTAGTAAAATTATTGTCCTTAATACCTAGTCTAGTGCAGCTACTTTGTCTTTGTCAACTAATGGTTTAAACTTGTCTTTGTATGGTTTACTTTTGAAAAGTTGGAAGCTTCTAACTATCCCCTTTGATATATTATTTTGTACTGGTTTTTGTCATAATTATAAAATACTACCTAAGGTCCATATTATGCTGGTTTTCATGTGGTCCAGTAATAAATATACTTGTGTAATGCATATGCTATCACACTATTCAAATGGATGATAACAGTGAAATCGAAGGTTTATCAGAAACAACTCCTTTATTTGTACGATCATCACCCCACCCTTTCCAGATTTACTTTTGAGATATCATTAGGTATATCTTGTTATTGTTGTGACGTTAATGGTGAAAATTGAACTTATACGCAAAAACCGTTAATTTTTTTTTTTTTTTTATACTTTTGATACTTATCTGTTATTTCGGTTCTCTAAAAGATTTTTATGTACTTGTTTGTGCATGATTTAAACAATAAATAGGATGTTCGTGGGGACATGGAATGTAGGAGGGAAGTCACCATACGATGGGTTGAACTTAGAGGACTGGTTGAATTCCACTGCACCAGCTGACATCTATGTGCTTGGGTAATTTCCTTCTCTGTTTTTTATTTTTTATTAAACTCGTAAATCAAACTACGCTCGACAAACAAATTGAAACGAATGAAGTATTAGTCTTCATGTAATAATGTGAAATTGTAAAGTAAAGTTAATATTAAATTTAATAAAATATCCTTATGAGATTACTCCGGAGCTGTAATGATATGAGATATCGGGTACGAAATAGTTACGGTTCAAGTAATCTGATTGGTTCATATCACCTTGGATAAAAGAGTGTTATGTCCAATATTTTGGTCAATGTGATGTGAGAGTGGCTTACATCAAGTGGCACGCTAGAAAAGACCCTGTCCTATAATTTTGAACTGTCAGTAATTGTTCTAGTTGAGCCGATGTCTTATTAAAGGTAGGGATAAAGTCTGCACAAACAATACTCTTCCCGACTCATCCTATTTGTAGGATTATAATGTGTTTGTTGTTGTTACATTTAATACTATAGATGTGCTGTTTATTCCGTATATACTTGTTGAATTAAATTGACTGGTAAACTTGTGTGTGCTTTTACTAATGCATTAGGTAAATTTATTTTCACTAATATTTTTTATTTTTTAACCCCTCTGCTATGAACAGGTTCCAGGAAATTGTCCCTCTAAATGCAGGCAATGTTCTAGGTCCAGAGGACAGTGGTCCAGCTGCCAAGTGGCTTTCGTTGATTCGTCAAGCTTTGAACAACAACACAAACACCCCAGATCTTTCTCCTAATTACAATAACACTCCAAATTCCGAACGAAAAAGTTCATCTCCGTCCTTCCATGACTTGCACCAACAACAATCTAATCTGAAACCAAGAATCAGCTTCTCAGATTTGATCAAATTGGAAAATGAACTCGAACGAGAAGATTGGGAGAGACTCTTAAGCACGAACGACGATGAATCGTTTAGTCCAAATTGCATGTCAAACAGATATAACTCTTCTAGCCCTGAGCAAAATAGATATTGCTTAGCCGCAAGCAAACAAATGGTTGGTTTATTTCTATGCATATGGACTCGTACCGACTTGTATCGACACATTAGCAACTTGAAGGTTTCTTGTGTTGGAACAGGCATCATGGGCTATCTTGGAAATAAGGTACAAATTATTTAACAAGAAGAAATTGCATTTATCGCATGTTTAATTATGGAAATTTATTAATTTCTTGATTTTAACCGTGTAAAACATCTTTTCTTGATAATAGGGTTCGATATCGATCAGTATGACATTGAATCACAAGACATTTTGTTTCGTTTGTACTCATTTGGCATCTGGAGAGAAAGAAGGTGATGAGGTTAAAAGAAATTCAGATGTCATGGAAATTTTAAAGAAAACAAAGTTTTCACATAGTAGGATTTTTGGAAAACCTCTTCCTCCTGATAACATTTTGGATCATGAGTACGTATTTTCCTTCTTTTTTTGTTTTATTTTTTCAATATTTTTTCACAATTATGCAAAAACAATGTTTGTCCTTCCGGGGGACATCCGATAAAATTGAAAAAATATAAGTGTAAAAAATGGTTACGTTAAATAATGAATAACAATGTATTCTTGTTTTGTTAAAATGTAGCAAGATAATTTGGCTTGGAGATTTAAATTACCGGCTTGCATCTGGTTGCGAGGATACATACGAGTTGGTAAATAACAGTAACTGGGAAGCACTTCTAAAAAAAGATCAGGTAAGACCTCTTTATTAATTATACTATGTACACGGTGCACCGTCAAACATCTCTACATAAAATAAAGCGGGAAGAGTATTCAATAAATTTTAATATAAAAGAAATTAATGTATTTACATTTTTAATAATTTTTTTAAATGCTATGGCAGCTAAGGATAGAGCAAAGAGCAGGACGTGTATTTAAAGGTTGGAAAGAAGGAAATATTTACTTTGCTCCAACATACAAATACCTCTACAATTCTGACCATTATGTTGTTCATACTTGCACATCAAAGGAAAAACGAAGGACTCCTGCCTGGTAATTTTTCAAAATTAATTACTCTTTTTTAGTATTTTAATTTTTTTTGACTAATGGAATGTTGCCATTTTAATAAAATATTTATCAGATGCACGCATTTGAAATAATCATGAATACATGCATTTATCAACCGACATTTTAGATTTCTATCTAGGGACATACCATAATAACATATATAATCCCAAAACATAATAAGTTATTTTATTTCATTTCTTGGTTTTTTTTTGGGGGGTGGGGGTTGGAGATGCACCGACCATATGAAAATTTTACTTAATCTAATGTGAGATTAAGTAAGAAAATTGTTGGCTTTCTACCTTTAATATACTATAATATTGCACAATTAACGACAATCTTATGCTAAAAGATAAGTCATTATAGTCAACTTTATGCTTAATTAAACTTGTTAAAGATTCCGAAAATCTGATAATTTAGTCTGACAGATTAATAAATCTCGCTAATCTTGATTGTTTTCCCACACTAGAAGTCTACCTAGACCTAAACTTTAATCTCTATTATCTCTTTAATCTGTTACACCAAATTCTGAAGATAATTAATCCTGCAACAAATATCTTAAAGTATAGTCTAATCCATAAATTTTTGAACTATGGCAGAAACATAGCTTCAGGATAAATTAATCTTTCTTTATATTTTATTTTTTATTTTTTGGGGGTTGGGTGGTAGAAAACTATTCACATTATTTGAGCATAAGATTTGAAAACTATCCACTTGTTCAAACTACCAATTATTTAATAATATAACCAATTATGGTAATCTCAAAATGAAGCTTTGGAGCAACGATAAAGTTGTCGTGTGACTATAAGTCACGGCTTCGAGGCTTCGTGTTGTGGAAGTAGTCATTAATGTCTGCATTAAGGTAAGTTGTCTACAGCACACCCTTTAGGATGCAACCCTCCCTCGGACCCAGTGGCGGAGCTAGAATTTTTATTAAGGTAATCAAATACTCCCTCCGTTTCATATTGTTTGAGGTAGTTTGACTCGGCACGGAGATTAATAAAAAAGAACGAGACTTTTGAAAGTTGTGGTCTTAAAAGCTTAAGGGGTAAAAGGTTTGTCGGGCCATGTCATTTGTGTGGCTATAAACACTTTTCACTAAGAGTAAAAAGGGTAAAATGAAAAGTTTAAAATTGAATTATTTTCAAATAGAGAAATATGTCATTTATTTTGCAATAGACTAAAAAAGAAAGTACATCATTTAATATGAAACTGAGTAACTATCAATAAGTAAGCATATGAAGAAATTAAGGGGAGTCAACACATAGTATATATATATTAAAATAAAATATATAACATATATATATGCGGCTTAATTTCCTTTGTCAATTGTCTCCCCTTGCGAAAGAGTGGATCCGCCATTATTTAGACCCTACGTGAATATGAGATATTTTATGTACAAAGTTGACTTTTATTATTGTAATCTCAATGCTTTGGTAAATTTGCACAGTAAAACAACTGTTTTCTTATTGATATGTCACGAGAAAGGCACACATTGGCAACAAACTCAATAAGACATGTTAGATTTTGTTCCACATAAGAAGAGCATTTCTGATTGACCATCTTAAAATGTCCTCTTTTTTTCATAGTACTATGAAAAATCTTGCATTTTTAGCCTTTTGCACTGAGTAGCCTTTTTTCCAGAAATCTTGGACTTAAAATGCTTTTATGTAGTTGAATTCTTGCATCAAAGTACCATAAGTTACTGGTTTTATGCATAAAACAAACTGTACTAAAACATAGTCTCTCCAAATTTATAAATTACAGGTGTGACAGGATTTTATGGAAAGGTGAAGGACTAAAGCAAATATGTTATGTTAGAGGAGAATCAAAGTTCTCAGATCACAGACCAGTCTATTCACTTTTCTCAGTAAATAATTTAACAGAAAAGTACCAAAGTGAAAAAGAATATTTCACTACCCTTTAATCCAAAACCCAGAAATTCTTCAACAAAGTATGTGTACAGCACTATAAATTGGACAGACCAATAGGGGAAGCACAGCTCTAGCTTACTGATCAATGATAATCTGACACGTGGACTAGCCAATTTTAACGGTTCCGGACATTGTACATAGGATTATAAATCACAGGCTGGTCACGGCACACTTGGTGACAGGCGTACTGGGTTGTTGACACGTGGTTAATTGGTTCATAGCATTGGTTGAAAAAAATTTGAGTCTTAAATTTTGATTTGGTTTTCTAGATATGAAGCTCAGCGTTTGCAGGAAAATGTTTTCCTTTTCTCTTTATTTGTTTTGTTTGTTTTTTTGGTCCTTACGCCTATGGCAGTGTAAAGAGGAGTTCCATAGAATGGTTGAGGAACTTGAGGGAAGATGTATATCTAGCCTCGTCAATTTTGTAAGCTCAATATTTTTTGGTTCTTTAAATGAAAATGTCTTCACCTTTTATGTGTTTTTTTTTTGTCCAATAGTTATATAGCCGTACCCGGCCCGAATCTCTAAGTCTTTTTCGTCGTGACTCCACTCCCCTCTACATATTCACACGCGCACACAAGAAAAGGGAAACAACGATTACACTCTTTCGGATGGAGATAAAATGCTTTTGTACATATACATTGTATTAAGTGAATCATTGGGAAAGAGGCCTAAAATTATAGCTTGTTTTGGTTATCAACAAAAATAATGAAAGTGGGTAGACATGGATCAAGAAATGGGGTAAAGTCACGGAACCAAATCCACAATAATAGTGGTATTTACGGCCTTGGCATAAGAAATTCATATGATTCTTTATAAAATTGATTTCACAATTTATTGTGATCATATTTTGGAGTTACGTGACGCCGCAAGCTTAGTGCTTCTTTGATACGCAATTGTAGCGTGAATTCAAGAGGAAGAGAGGGATTAATTTGCGAAAAAAAATTGCCAAGCATACCTGAGAGTTAGTTGCACCGCAATGGTGGATCATTAGGGAAGAAAATCTGTTGGCTTTAGGCATATCAAAGTTTTCTCAACGCTGCAGACAAGTTCAAGCTTAGAACTATGATTGAGGCTATTGGAGATCACGGGTTGGAGTTTTGAGCGCTGCAACTCCGGTGTTTGATTCGAGGTTTCGGTTTGTAATTTTGGTGTTTTAATCTAAGGATTTTAGCGAGTTTGAAAAGGAAATCAAGGGGTATGATCATGTAAGCACTCATGGACTCAATTTACATTAATATATCGATAAAATCGTGGAATTAATCTCTGAAAAAGGAGAAATTAAGGTGTAACAATGAGGGATTTTGCTCTAAGCCTGGGTTATGGTAAATCATCGATTTGAAGGGACAAACGAACTCCGAGTTCGATAAATTTTATATGGTTAGACTCGTGAGAGTACGAGGGTTCTGAAAACGTAAAAATATTTTGATTCCGAGCTGATGGTTGCAGGGGTATTTTGGTCATTTCACCCACTTTTGCGCCGTAGCTTTAATTTTATCATTGTAATTAGTTACTTGCGATGTTATTTACACTATGTAATTGATTTGACTAGATTCGGGCCACTCGAAGTCGGATTCTCGTGGCAAGAGAATCCTTTCTTAGTGGTTTTGTACCGGAATTGAGGTAAGTGACTTGTCTAACCTTGCGTGGGGGAACCTTCTCCCCTAGGATATTATGTGTTGATTTAAATGCCTTGTACGCGGGGTGACGGGCGTGTACTTGCGTAGATTGTTGGAAAACGACATTACTTGAACTGTTCAAATCGTGTTATCCTTGGTATTTAATTGGTTCAGTTGTAAGACTTATCTGGTGATAGTTAGAAAAGCATGATTAGATAGGATTATTTGTCTAAGTGCCTACTTGACTTAATTGAACTTTCTGGAACTTGTTGAGTACCGCCGTGGTGTACTTATACTACTCTTCTACACACTTTTGTTGTGCAGATCCAGGCACATCAAATTAGGCACATTACAGGTGATTTAGAAGCACTTTCACGAGACTTGAGGTATGATCTGCTACGCCCGCGGATCCGGAGAGTCACCTTCTGTTCTCATTAGTGACATCAGTTATTTCCCTTATTTCCGTTGTATAGACATTCTTGATACATAAAGCCACAGTTGTACTCTTTCTTAGTCTGTGTTGCCCGTGGGTTTCCAGGTCTTGGTAATATGTTTTCTTCTGGTATTTGTCGAAGTGTATGTGCCGAGCGGCACTTATTACATTTCATTTGCATTATTCTGCTGTTATAATAACTTTTGTTCATAAGAGTGTTACATTCCGCATCGTGTTAGGCTTACCTAGTCGCGAAGATTGGGTGCCGTCATGACACGTTCACGATTGGTGAACTAGGGTCGTAATTGGCCCACTATCCTAACAAAATACGGCCCATATTTTCCCTTCTTACTCGGTATGGTCTAGTTCTATACTGTTGAAATTTTTTACTCATTTCTTTCAATTAGTAAAATCATTTAACATGTGTTTCAACTTAAAATCAAAGATTTTCATGGGTGAAATTGAGGGTTTTTGGTAGAATCTAGGTTTTTTTCTAAAATTGGGTATTTGGACCTCCATTTGAAGTCCAATTTAAAAACGAATTATATATTTGGGTTCGTGGGAGAATAGATAATCGGGTTTTGACCACGTGGGCCTGGGGCAATTTTGGAATTTTTGGGACAAGCCTTGGAAAATTTATTTTTATGCATTCAAATTGATTCATTTAGTATTTATTAAATTGATTTAGTGACTTGTGACTAGATTCGAGCGGATTGGTGGTGAAATCGAGGGGTAAAGCAATAATTGAGACTTGAGTCAAATTGAAGGCATTGAGGTAAGTATTCGTTTTAACCTTAGCTTGAGGAATTAGGAGTTGAGTCATATTTGTTATGTGTTTCTTGTGGAGTACGGCATATAGGCATGGTGAGGAGTATCTATACGTCGATGTTAAGCATGACCGTGAGTCCTAAATTGACATTTTGTGTTCTTGAATAATACCATGGATGAAATAATAAATAGACTTGTGTTGTGGAGCAAGGTAGAGCTTATTTTTGTGGAAGTTAATTATGATTTAGAAATGGTGATCAAAGAAATGCTAAAATTCGAATTGAGATTTGTTATAGCTGGTTCTCCCTTGCCGGGATGAGTATACTTTTACTGTTGAGTTCCATTGCCGGGATAGATTATTTTATGATTGATCCTCTGCCGAGGTTTGTGGTTGTGATTGTGGTAAGCTATATATATTTGGAATGGGTTGTGCACCATAACATACACTATAGTGGATCGGGTTGCACGCCGCAACATAAATTAAAATGAATTGGGTTGCACACCGCAACATTTATATGTTATATTTATTATTTCGAATTGCACGTCGCAACAATTATAGTTAAACATAGGGATCGGGTTGCATGCCGCAACAGTTATGGTTAAAAGAACGGACCAGGTTATGGCCCCAACGGCAGTGCTATCATATGGTTTTAGACATTGTACTGTTCCTTCATATGTTATCCTATTTCTGCTAAGTCGAACTATTTCCCCGAGGCATGTACCCCCTTCCCTTATAACTACTCATTACCTGTTTATTTTCTACAATATACTATATAACTGCATAGGTTTTTGTCTAGAGTCTGGTACTAGCCTCGTCAATACCTCGTCGGGGTTTGGCCAGACACTTACCAGCACATGGGGTCGATTCTGTGCACTTTGGCACAAATCTAGGTATTGGACAGCAGCTGCAGTAGCACGGGAGTAGCCTTTAGTCAAGTGAGACACCGAGGTAGCCTTGCAGGCTTCCGCCGGCCCGGCGTCTCTTCTATCCTTTATTTCAGTATGTTATCTCAAGTATTTCGAGACAAACAGTTATATTTTCTTTCAAAAGGTTATTTTTAGCACTTTTAGTAGTTCGTGAGTACGTGACACCAGTTCTTGGGTAGGGGCTTAAGTTAATTTTTCGCATTGTTATTTAGATTCTCTAATTTAAGACTTTCGCTTATTTACTGTATTCCGTTGTTATAATTGTTAAAAGAAGTAAAATGGTTAATGCTAAAAGTAATTAAGGGTTGGCTTGCCTAGCTCTCATTAGTGAGCGTCATCACGACTTCTAAGGGTGAGAAATTCGGGTCATGGCATTCTCAAATGTACATTATACATTTGGATAACATCAATATTGATGGTATAGATTTCTCAACAATCATCATCAATCGTGCATCCGCCGATGTATATTTTTTTTTCTCCTTTCACCTTTTATAGTCCTTACTAATTAGCTCCTCTCGTATCCTCGGTGATTAAATTTCAGGATTGGAGTAGGTATGTTGAATATACTTCGAATTTTCATTAATTGGACTAAAAATGCTTACTTTTTATAAACTTAAGAATTATGTATGTCCAAAATAAAGAATAGAATTAGATTTACCCAATCTACTTTGGGTCAAAAACTCAAACTTTTTTCTCTTTTAAGTTGAAGTCTTCTTAGGGCATCTACAATCTTGCCCCCATCTCCCATAATGGGGGCAATTTTGAGAGAAGTTGTATTCCAACCCTCCCCCATTTTGTCCCCAAAATGGGGGATGAATAGTGTTCTCTCAAATATGGGGTACACTATTCATCTCCCCTATTACTATTTATCATTATTTTATTATTATTTTATTTTATCTCTTTATAGACACTTAATGATATTTATATAATATTTTTATAATGCTAATATTATATATTAACTTTGATGTATAATTTTGATAAATTAATTTTCGCTCATTTATTATTTTTATGTAAAATTATATGTATTTAATTAATCTTGTATCACAATGGTTTTAGTTTTATTTGAATTATTAGTTAATATATAATAATTGCTTACAAATTATATTATTTAAAATTTTATGGAATTTTTTTAATTATGAAAATTACAAATAAATAAAATAGAAGATGAAATTTGTTTAATGGAAATTAAAAAATAAAATAAAAATGAAATATAATTATATAATATAGAAGAGATATAAGAATATAAAAAAATTTGAGGGAAAAAATAAGGAAATGATTGGATTAAGTTGTCTCTAAAAGGGGGAAATCCCCATTTTGAGGACAAAAAATGGGGGGTAAGATTGAACATGGCCTTAAAGACAAATCATAATGTGGATCCGTTATTTCATATATCAGGCCCACCCTTTTGAATGCCACGTATGCCTCCAGGTCCAGTTCAGGGGCATTTATTCCTTGTTGCTCATCTCTCAACTACAACACTCCTTCCTCTCAATCTCTCAAATATAAACCGTTGATTCAAAGAAAGTCAAATGTAGACGGTCCAGATCTCTTACCCGTCATCCTCAATCGTGCATCCCACCATCGTATATATTTCTACTCCCTTCACCTTTTATAGATCTCGCCGGTTACCTTTTTCCGTACACTCGCCGGTAAAATCCCGTTCAAATTTCCCGATCAGACTTCGTTGGAGCCGGTAAACTGAAAATAAAATACTCCAATCGTATACCTATGTATGTAATGCTTATATCTGTATATTTCGCCACTGCTTGCCGGAGTGCTAGGGTTAGGGTTCTATTTATGCGAACGTTTAATGAACTGAAGCGCATTGAATTGAAAATGTCAGAGTTTTGTTTGGTTTCAGAAAAATTGATGCAAAAGTGTATGAGCATTTGTTACAAATTAGAGTTAATAGCTAAGTGAATAACTGTAATTTTTGGTGCTTTTAACGTTGTTGCAGTTACAATGAGTGGTTTGACTATGTGAAAGGTGCTTATTTTTTACTGTGAGAAGCTCGTGCAGAGAGGAGAGTGCATAAATTGGTTTTGCCAATGGTAAAATTCATTCTTTTTGGTCCTCGGGGCTTAGTTCAGTTGCCAAAGGTTGAGGAACTCGTGACTCAGGTCACATATTTGAGCCCTGCGCCATGCAAACTAAGCCTAGTATTTAAGTGGAGAAGGGTGGAGGGGCGGCCCATTATCCCCGAGTTTAGAAGGTTGCGGTTGGTCGTAAGGGTTCTTCTCGGACGGATATCGGTCATAAAAGTAAATTTCATGCATTGTGAATTTCTATTTGTGTTGCATGTTATATGAGAATCAATGCACAAGGTATTTTGCTATTAGGAGGAACTAGGAGGAATCAAATTGCTAGGAAATGAACCCACAGTGAAGTGGTCTCGTAGGTCAATCGCAGTCTGCTCTGTTTTCCACTCTAGTTTATGATGTTCGTTTGTCTATTTTATGGAACGCCCGCCTTTTTAGTTATTTAAATTATAGGACACATTCTTCGACACAACTGTGCATTTTAGGGGTACCCATACTGCGTTTGCTTGCCAATAATAAGTTTCTGTAATGTGAAGATAAATAAACAACAATTTTTATTTATCCAATTTGTCTTTCATCCTCCCTTCCAGATCAACTACAATTCATAATCAGAATTTGATGTCAATTTAGGTCAAAATGAATATCAGGCAATAGCACAAAAGAGGGGGGGGGGGGATCTAGTCTTTTTTGGAGCAACTTAATTCATTATCCCTTCTCCACGTACTTGCTTGACTATGAAAATATTAATCAATGTCTCAGGAAGTATCATCGGATTTGATTAACTGTAGATGTGTACTCCCATTGTCGAATCATATTGTTTCTTTGTCAAAAAATTCTTAATGTTCATAGTTCATTCTTCTTAGATAAGCTTAGGTTGGTCATTATGCTTTCATGAACTAGAACTAAGATCTTTTAGGGGACAGGGCTTGAATTTTAAGCACTATGTTAAGATTTCCCAGGCATTATACCAAATTCATGCAATTGTAATCTCGTGCAACTGATGAACAGATTATCATTTTAGGGGGAAGGAGATTGATTCAAAATATCAAACATGGAGAGTAGATACTTGATAAGCCATAATTACAGTTTACAACTTATCTCAAGCTGTTGTTGACGCTGTCATTGTATTGTTGATACCCTACAAGCTAGTACTACAGTTTACAATTGTCTCGAACATTGAGAGGTAGATCCATAAGGCTAGTATTATGGTTTACAACTCGTCTCAAGCTTGGAGAGGTAGATACTTGATAAGCTAGTAGCCTAGTAGTATTGGACTGTTTTTAAGATTTATTATTGATTCAACACATCTCTGAATTAAGTTTAGGTTCCTTAAAGTTTTTAATATTCAAGTTAATTTCATAAGTTTTTGCTAAATGTTCTGTCTTATATACTTGATCTCAAATAGACGCTGAGTCGGAAAAGGAAAGTTGGGAAGGGATACAATTCACTATTGATTAACCTTGCATTTCCTCTTTGGTAACTAGATTATAGTTTCAATAAGAATGCTTTCCTCAGATCTTTTTGCCGTACTCCTTGCAGATCTTGCAGTTCTGAGTGGAAAAGCGATTCCATATGAAATGGCTTATGATAACTCCTCCACGCTTGAGCCTAAACGCTCCCATCAATGGTTCATGGATGGTGTCGAGCCTGAATTGCTTCCCAACAAGAAGCAAGCCACTGAAGTACCTAATCATAGTTCGTTCGCTGGACTTTTAAATTCCAATATTGCTCCGTGGATGAACGCTTCTGGTTTCCACTCGGTTCCAGGCCAGTATGCAGAAAGGCACTTTGATGATGAAAGTGCAAGATCGGTCAACTTTGATGACAGAAGTGTTCCATCCGTTGGCATTGGCAACATTAATGTGGCTAGAAAGGAGATGGAAGATTCATTTGGAAGTGATTCCTCATTTGGTTTATCCATATCCCATTCAATGGAGGATCCTAGATCAGGTCTTAACTATGGTGGTATCAGAAAGGTCAAAGTCAACCAGGTGAAGGAGGCTGAGAATTTCATGCCTGTGTCAATGGGCGATACCTACACCAGAGTGATCAGCAATGCAATGTCAACTGATCATGCTTTTACTAAGGCTGAGGATAGTTGCATAGCTATGGGGCTCTCTTTTAACGGAGGTGATGATCATATGATGTCATTAGGTGACACCTTTAATAGGGAGGATAACAACTTCATATCTATGGGTCAACCTTTTAACAAAGTAGAGAGCAACTCACTATCAGTGAGTCACCCTTTCTGTAAAGATGAAAGCAATATTACTATGCTGAGTCAAAGTTTTAGCAGAGAGGATGATAGCACTATATCAGCGAGTCACTCATTCAAGGACAATAATACTGCTATATCAATGGGTCAATCATTCAGTAATGATGATAGCAATCTTACTTCAATTTGCCAAACTCCTAATAAGGTCGCTGACACCAATGCACCCATGAGCCACTGCTACAGCAGAGTCAATGACAATACAATATCAGTGAGTCAGACCTATAGCAAAGTTGAAAATAATAATTTGTCAATGAGCCAATCTTTTGGCAGGGGAGAAAGCAATATCATATCTTTTGGTGGATTCAATGATGATGATGATATAAATTCTTCTGGAAGGCTGATTTGCAGTTATGACTTATTAATGAGTCAGTCTTCAGGCCAACAATCAGATATTATGACTGGAAAGCGATTGGCTGAGTCAAATGCCGATATAGTTACAAGTGCTACTCAAATGGCTGGCAATAAGGAAGTTATTTCTAAAAAGGAGGAGCAGAAAGCAGCTAAAAAGCCTCCTTCGAACAGCTTCCCCTCAAATGTGAGAAGCTTGCTCTCAACCGGTATGTTAGATGGAGTATCTGTCAAGTATATAGCTTGGTCTAGAGAGGTAAACTTTACTTTTATGAGTCTTATCTTTGAAACTGTGATGCTCAGTATATGACATTGTTCTTCCTTTGCATGGTAGAAGGAGCTCCGTGGTGTCATAAAAGGTTCTGGTTACCTCTGTAGCTGTCAGTCATGTAACTTTTCCAAGGTACAGTTGGTGCCAATTTTTGTTATTACAGGACTAACTTGCTGTACAATTTACTGATTAAATGTGGTGTAATTTCTATGTGTAGGCAATTAATGCTTATGAGTTTGAGCGCCATGCCGGTTGTAAGACAAAACACCCTAATAATCATATTTACTTTGAAAATGGGAAGACAATCTATGGGATTGTTCAGGAGCTCAGGAACACACCTCAGGATTTATTATTTGAAGTTATTCAGACAATTACTGGATCGTCTATTAACCAAAAATCATTTCGCATCTGGAAAGGTGCCTTAAATCAGTAAACTGAGCTGTTTCATATTCTAGAATCTTTTTTTTTTTTTTAATTAAGTTTGCATTGGTTATACAACTTTAATGCCTTTTTCCTGTCTTCAGAATCTTTTCTAGCTGCGACACGTGAACTTCAGCGTATATATGGGAAGGATGAGGTCAGGCGACTGTCATAAAGAGGAATCCATATACAAGGTATTATGCAAAAGACGTGCCTGCAGCTCTGCCTGCAATATAATATAAATATGTGCTCTTTAATACTTCGTGATCCTATAAACCACAGTTGATCTGAAGGTTTTTTTTAGTACTCTTGTAAAATACTGAACGAGTTCATGATACGTCCTTCACAACGTGCATATGCATAACTTATGATTTTGTTTTCTACATTAAGTTTGCCTGACGATGTATAACTTCCTGAAAATATATGCAGCCAATTGATGATTTAATTGTCAATTGTCATCTTGTGCCCATAGACTGTAATTATCCTGTTAACTCATATAGGAAGATACCAATGTTCATGATGCCACGCGTATGGATATATATTTAAAAGTGAGTAGGAGTTCTCTTATTTATTAGAAATAGGAATAACGTGCCAACCATTTAACCTACAAAATCTAGATCTATTTCTTTTTTACTTGGATGTAGGATGGTGCTAATATGGCTGATCCACTGGCATTCCCCGCCTAGCCAACTTAAGGATCTCAAAGTGAATATTCACCAAATTTGTTTATTAAGTCAAATTAATTTGTCATGTCCGCAGAAGCTTTAAGTTTACATGGGCAAAGTTGGGAGTGGTTCCAAGGTGGTGACTGCAAAGGAAACATACTGGTACAAGATTTTGGTATAATTTAAAGTGGTGAAGTCATTAGAGATATACAGTATGATGAAAAGAGATATACAATATGTTGGTAAAAGTGATTAGAGACAAATTCGACTATGTGGTGACCCTTAAAAATGCGACTTCTAAAATACAAATTCGACTATGTGGTGAAAGTGATTAAAGACATTGATAATGGATGATATAATTTTTATGATTTTAGTTTCTTAATTGAAAAATTGACAAATTTGCCAATATTCAGAGAACCGTGTTCTCTGCCTATGTTTTGGATTCATGTTTTTAATGCCTCAACATTTCCCCATCACCCTAGCTGTATTTTAAAAGCAAGAAAAATAAAAAAATAATACTTCTCTTAGTGGGTGTTTGGACATAAGAATTGTAAAATTCCAAAAAATGATTTCAAGCGAAATGGTGTTTGAAATTTTGGGTTGTGTTTGGACATGAATATAATTTTGGGTTGTTTTGAAGTTTTGTGAGTGGTTTGAGTGAAAATTTGAAAAATAGGTTTTTAGATCTGAAAATTTCCAAAATGCATCTTCAAGAATTTGAAACTTTTATGAACAAATATTAATTTCGAATAAAAGTGAAATTTTTTTGGAAAAAAGGAAATTTTTTTAATGTCCAAACGGGCACTTAGAAAAGAAAGAAATTCAAATCTAGGTGTTTGAAAAATCTCTTTCTATGTTGTAGGAAGGCTCCTGTAATCTGATTTTGACTCACTATTGGATCTCTTATATGGAAGGATGTTCCTCTTTCTACCTTTCCATTAAAATAAAAAACTCTATCCAGAGAGAGAAACAAACAAAGAAAATAAAATTTTGAATGTGCTCTTACTGCTAGATACATGTTTAAAATTACAACTATTTTAGAAATGTTTAAAATGAATCCTTATAAAAAAAATAATACTCGTTCATCCCAATTTATGTGGTAGTGTTTGACTTGCACAGAATTTAAAAAGAAGGATTTTTGAAACTTCTAGTCTAAAACAAGCTATGAACATCTGTGTAGTTATTATTGACAAATGGGAAGTTTAAAGTTAAATTATTTCTAAATATAGAAAGGTGGCATTCCTTTTGGAACAAACTAAAAAAGAAAGTGTAGCACATAAAATGGGATAGAAGGGGTACTCAATTGTTAAAATTGTAGTATGCTGCAAAATGGATGTCATATTTAGGCTAAGACAATGTAAAACTGTCAATTATTGTAATAAGTGCTTTTAGAGATGGCAAAACCTATTGAACTCGGCAGGAAGAATCAAATACGCTAGGACAAAATAAAAAAGGTAAGCCGGTGATGAGATTAGGATAAAGTATAAATGTGGAACATAAGAATTCGGATGAGTGCCTCTACACAATGAAGACAAAGATCAAACACCTTTTCACTTCACTGATACAAATGATACTCCCTCGTCCCATTTATTTGACATGGTCTCCTTGACGGGGAATTTAAAATTCTAGTTTGATGTCTATATCATATTATATTGGAAGTAATTAAAGAAAATATTAAAGTAGTAGTTGAAAAGTTTTCAAATGAAACGAATTGTAGTGAGGATCACATAGCTAATCCCAACTAGTTTGGATTGAAGCAGAGTAGTTGTTTTGGTACAAGTCTAAAAGTTAGTTTATAGGAATAAATATGATATTAAGGATTAGAGTATATTCAGTGTTGTCAAAGCCTCATTTAAGGCGCACTTAAGCCCCGAAGCTCAGAAAAGCTCAGGGAGGGTGCTTCACCTCGCTTCAGCTGCGCTTCAATGTAGTCAAGGCACTAAGGTGTGCGCCTCATTGCCCATGAGTTCTATCTTGAATCAAGCGGGTACTAACGACAATATTATTGGCAAATAAGTGTATTAGTTGTTGACGAAGACATTAGGAATGAGTTTGTTTCTTTTTCTTGAATTACATATGTATTTTTATTTTTTTCCTTAGTTGCACCTTTTTTAATTAAAGCCCGCACTTTAGTTGCACTTTGCATTTAAATCCCCAATCAACCTGGAGCGCTTTTTAGAGCTTTTCGCTTTTGACAACACTGATTAGATTAGTTCATTAATTTGAATCTTTATTTTGCGAACATCGGTATGGAAGAATGTTTTGGTTCTTATTAGAAGCATGTCAATCTTTTGAGACGTCCAAACCTGGAAGTTTGTCACATACTTTTATGAGCAATAGATACCTCATTTTTATATTGATAAAACTGAGACTTTAGTACTTGAAAATTTTGAGGCTCAAAGTGCGTAATGGTGTAAGTTTCAATCATTAAATTGCAATATGTTTCAAGAATTGGCATGCTCTTCATTCCCATAACAAATTGTGATGTCTCGAAGGGATGAGATAGTTTTGTCCTGTTAAACATGTGAGATAATTAGTTTTAGGTTTATGACTTGCTTTTTGATATCTTTGGAAGGTCGAAGACTGGTCAAAAATTGGTGAGGACCTAAATTGAGCAAGTTTCAGACTCCATTACCCCCACATCTCTGGTTTAGTAATTTGGGTTGCCCTACAGACATATTCATCTCCACCCCTTCACCCCCCCCCCCCAAAACCCCTGCCTGACCTGGGTATCAATTACACAGTCACCATTTAGTTTGTAACAAGTCCTGCTTATCAAGTAAAGGTCTGTAACTAGCCCTTGCACAGATTGTTACAATAGAAGACATGGGCTAATATGCACAAGGTTTCTCATACTACAGTAATCAAGCAAGGTGCTATTAATTATATGCTTCTGATTTTAATGCACGATTATATCCCTCTAAAGCCCTTTAGTGCCCTTCGTTTAGTTCCATTGTTTTTTTCTCTTTGACTGGAAGACATCTATGGCTAGCATTGGTAGGGGTGTGATTGATGATTGAGCAGTATTTGAAATGTAGCATAACGTCAGTTAGTCCAAATTGACCTGACCCATACAATGGAATAGCTGCTAAGACTGAGTTGTCCAGGTCTTTTAGACACTGATCTTTAGGAAATATTTTCAGATAGAACTTCGGTATGTTAGATCTTAAGTTCAGGATCCACCTTATTTTCATATCTGGGCATGATTATTGCTGTTATTATACATGCTTAATATCTGTTTAACAAACCATAAGAAAAAGCCTGTTGGCTTAACATAGTTTGGTCATTCTATAGTTCTGACAGAAGTTTGCAAAAAATGGTTGTTTAACTGGCCCAAATTTTGGGCCCATGTTGACGGCTTGAGATTGTTTTTCCTTGCCTTAAACCAGAAAGAAACTCCTCTTCATACATAAACCATCTTTAACTAATAACTATTAATTCTTAGATGAAGCTGAAGAGGAGCTCATTTCCTAGATAAAGAGGTTGCTCTGTAGCCCCACGTCCTTTTGTAATTTGGAAGATATAGTCCCGAAGAGAAAATCATTATATTCTTTCATCTTTGGTAACAGTTGTTCCTCTTGATGGACTGATGTGGATAATTGTCTGACCTAAATTTTCCTTGTCAATTTTGTTTTCATGTGTCGTTTCCTGTGTTGGTATTGCTTGTTCATCGGTTGATGGAGATTTTTGATCCTTGCTTTTACCCCACAGTACAATGTAAAGGCCTAAAACGATCACAACAGCACCAAGTACCCTGTAGAAAGTGTTACATTAGTTTTGTGTTGGTCGTAACTTATAAGAGCTTTATAAGAAATTAAGAATTACCTTCCCAGGTTCATTTGTTCCCGTAGAATGAATGAACTCAGTATAGCTACGATTACCATGCTTAATGGATTGAAAGCTGTGACGAAAACGGGGCCCCTATCTTTCATTATGACTCCTTGGATGTAATACGCGAGTCCTGAACAGAATATTCCCTGGATTGTGACATGAAAAGTGAGAAGCTTTTGGTAGGCTTAACTTTATGAGTGATTGGAAAAGCTATGCTTCTACATTTGTTTTCTCGTTTCTCTCATGCTGCAGAGGTAAAGTTTCTTGCTACAGTAGTTAGGAAACATTAATGTGCATAAGCGGTAGAGCATCTAGTTAACAGGTTCTATCACATTGAGTGGACTGGGCAATATGGTGCATACAATGGATAAACAATATGGTAATGCACTGGATAATATGGTACACACGATGGATAAACATATAAAGAATGGATACTTTAAATTTTTCTTGTATGGTCGTGTTCTAACTTCTAAGAAGATTTAATCGACTCAGTCTTGGTCATAAATTTGACTTACACTGTATACAGCTGCAAGAAACTTAGTGTCCCATTTTATGGCCCACACTGCAGCCTTTCCTCTCTCCATTACCATTGCTACTATGGCTCCCTCAGCTGTTCCCAACAAGCATATCCAAGCAGTGAGTGAGAGCTCAGCAGGGTAGGTCCGCAGTGTGATTGCCTATGCATAGCGTATTAGAGTCAGATGATATCGCTTATTTCCTTAATAACTTATCTCTAAGTAAGGTCTATCATTACCTGCAAAATCATGAATGCTGCCCAACTGAAGCACCCAACTGTTATCATGAGAGAACCTTTGATAGCATGGCTTAGATTTAACCCACCACTTTGAGATTCATGACTGGAATTTCCTTTTGTCCAAAATAGTTCAATGACCGGACCTTGTACCAGCGTCATGATCATGGCTCCTGCAACTGTGGCGATAGTCCCAATTATTTTAGCTTGGCTGCGAATGCTTGTAAGCTTCACCTTCTCAAGCCTAGGATAAAGAAAATATGTGCAAACACAGTCAACATCGTCATTTGGTTGTTTTGGCAGAATCCATGTAGGGGTTTCCTTGTTAGTTTATCTTTGCTGGTGTTCATATGTGTGATTATATCTGTAGAATGAAAAAAGTATATGATTTACCTGAATATCCAGGCCATTATAAAAGTAATGGCGGGAAGTATGTTGCACATTGCAGCTGCAAAAGTTGCTGTTGTGTATTTCAGGCCAATAGAGTAGAGATTCTGGTCGATGACTGGCCTATTGGTCAAGAGAAACATGTTTATGTTAGATACTGACTATCCATGGAAAAAAATAAATTTTGAGTGTTGGAGACTTACTCCAGTATGCTAAGAAGTACCAACTTAGTGAATATTGAGAGAGTCATCTTTGGTCTTACTTTCCTGTTAAGAAACATTTAGCTTGTCATTCATTCTCGCTAGAATTATGGGAATAAGAAGAAGACACTTTTTGTATGTCTTTGTCCTACTGGTAAGTAGACTAAAATTGAGGTTGCAAACACGTCAATTGAACATAGGGAGGGAGGAAGAGACAGAGAGAGACATACTTGTCTAGAATCATTGCAAAAGGAGCAATAGCCAGAGTGGCTACTGCATGGCGGTACACAACAAATACATAGTTGCTCATCCCTTCATTCAATGCCATTTTGGTGAGGATATCCATGCCTGCTAGCCCAAATTGGAGAAAAATGACAGCAATAAAGGGTTTTGATCTAATGAATAATTCATGTACTGCCTTCATTGTTTGTTTGCACAAACTCAACCTCTTTGAGAGCACTACTATTGTAAGGTCACAAGTGTGCTCAAGTAACTGCTGCTTTTCCATATATATAGACAAATCCTTTCACACAATTTTCGTTCTCCACCCATTTTCTGATCAGCAGATGGGGACAAAATCTGTTGGATTTCATCTGTGTGCAGAATTTGTTAATTAATTACTCGTAAAGCCTTCCACTTTTTAGATGAAGTGGCCTAGTCACCTGGACCTACTCATCACTTGCTTCAAGGAAAAGTAAACCAGGACTGAGTCCCCCTTTATTTGTTGCTACTTTCTGTTAGTTGTCTGCTTTTGATGAGCTCAATTGTTCTTGAATTGGTTTAATATAATCTGATATATCTTAATATTTTGAAATATTCAAAAAATGTATCGTTATTCTTTGAGATAATACTTGTTCCCCATCAATGCTCATCTTCATGGATACTAATTCCTTGCAAAAACATCTATGTTTATGCATATGACAGATTGACAACCAAAGTGAACAGGTGGCCGGCTCAAAGAGACTGTATTTCTCCTTTTGCGATTCGTCTCTTATAGTTGATGACTCTGTTATCGTCGTGTTCCTTGGTAATAATTCCTGTGAGAGAAATTATGGCTGTATATTATATCTTTAGCTTGGTTCTACATTTTGTTAACAGATGTATGTAAATTAGAAGTACATAAGTTTTTGCGCGCTGGTTAATTCAATGAGATTCTATGTTTTAGAAATTTCCCTGAGTGATGTATGTAGGTATAGTAGTTTTGTGCCTGACCATCGGCAATGCAGTGGGGTATGCTACATTTCTTTTTTACATTTTTCTGTTATTCTGTTCTTTAGGTGCTCTCCCATTGGCAGTGCACCAAACTTGTCACTACTGAATTGAAAATTTCTCTATCTTGTGGATTTTAGGCATTTTAAAGTTTGATAGGTCGCTCAGGGCAAATTTGTAGTGCTTATCGTAGGCACACGAATATTATGAGGTACGTCATCCTTGTGTAGTTAAAGCTACAATTGTTCCATTAAATGTTCGCATGTCATTAGTCTTCTAGATTAGTAATGTGATTGATCATACCGTTTTGATTTCATATAAAAAATATCAACAAAATTGTGCACTTGAAGTTGCAATTGATTCCATCAAAATATTCACTAGCCATTAGTCTTTCCAAAATAGTAATGTGATTGATCTCGATAGTGTTGATTTTATTTTAAAATATATTAAGTGTACTTGAAGTTACAAATGGTTCCATTAGATGTTCACAGACCATTAGTCTTTTTAAATTAGTGATGTGACTGATCAGACCGTATTGATTTCGTGACACAGTGTACATGAAGGTACAATTGATTTCATAAAATGTTCAGATGTTATTAGTCTTTTTAAATTAGCAATGTGGTTAAATCTCGATCGTATTGATGTTGTACAAAAATATCAGCATATTGTGTACTTAAAGATACCAGTGGTTCAATTGAATTTTTATGGGTCATTAGTCTTTTTAATTTAGTATTCTGTTTGATCTAACCAATGATTTCACGTCACATATTAAATATCATTATGGTAAGATCAATCACATTGCCAACATCTTTTGCATTAAAAAATCTTATGCATCAAAAAGTAAAGAAAGGCTAAGTGTTTACGTGCCAAATTGACAACCTTTTCCATATTGCATGTTAGATGTGTTTGTAACGACTCCTTTTGGTTTGTTGGGGGAAGTGTGGAATTAGGAATATAGAATTGTAAAATTATATGTATAGAATGATTAGAAGGGATCAAAAGATTGTAGGGGGGTGGGGGTACCTAGGAGAATCTTCTTTATGAAAAGAATATGCACCAAAGTGCTCTCTTACGTCCCATTTGAAAAATGTGAACACATCGACAGTGATATGTTCATTAAGATTAACCACTTGAATCGGTTTTTGACATTATTGTGAACTTTATATTAATTGACATGGATTGGAGTAGCAGAAATATTAACGTTATTCGCTAATCAAGACCTTTGGAAGTTTATAAAGTACTACTAATATGATGAAAAGATGGTCAAACTTGAAAGAAAGAAAGCAAAAGGATGGTTCTTTTGGTGAATTTCCAGTCTCCACATATCCAAAGATTGAATTATTGTAAAACTGGAAGGTATTATTGACACTTTGAATAAAATAAAGCAATTGTTTAAAAGAAGAGGTGGTTTTCGGATAAAAGCTTAGGTCTTGAGGTAAAGTAGAAAGAAGAGAAAAAAAAGGAAAAAGGAAAGGAGGGAGTGGAAGTAGCGTCTGACTGCAATTGTTGCCAATATGGTCGTGGTGTCTTCCACAAAGGGGAAGAAGATATGAAGTAAAAGATAGGGTTACAATTATTGCCTTAGCACCAACTAACATTTTACAATATTTTATGCTCTACGACGTCATTCTTTACTATGCATGCATTATTTTAGAGGCTAATCTAAAATTTAGAGGCTATGATTTTATAACGATTTCAAGTTAATATCAGGGGAGGCCGAAAGGTAAGGCTACTAAAGCCATTGCCTTAGGCCCCCAAAACTAAAGGGCCCCAAAAATATTACTAGGAGTTTACTATATTATTATGCATAATATATACTTAATTTTATATAATAATCATTAATAAGTTTAGTTGAGGTTATAAAGATGAGTTAGAAAATAACAATAAATTTTCTTTTTCTCTTAGTAGCTAACGTATTTTGTCTTCCTCTTCAATTTTAATTTTTCCTCCTCTAAGTTTATTTATTTTCCCTGTGCCGAGGGTCGATTAGAAATCGCCTCTCTGCCCTCTACTCTTGGGTAGAGGTAAGGTCTGTCTACATATTACCCTCCCCAGATCCCACTTTGTGGGAATATACTGGGTTGTTGTTGGGTTGTTGTTGTTGTTGTTGTAAGTTTATTTATTTATTTTTTTCTTCATATTTTTGACTATTTTATTTTCTGACTTTAACCCACGGCCTCTGACTTAGCTACTTTATTTAGTTATAATTTGATGGGTCAATAGATCAGAAAGCAAATTTTTTGTGTCTCATTATTATATGAATTTTACAAAATAATATTAAGAGGCCTCTTAATATAGCTTCGCTTTAAGCCACTAAATTAATTGAGCTGCCCCTGGTTAATATACAATAATAATTGATGTTAATAGTTTAATATTAGTTATCTACTGAATTTTTAATATATACAAAGTTTGGGTAAAAGCTACTAATGCTCTAGATCAGTCAGTATTGATATTTTTTAATACAACAATGATATAACTCATTTTGTGAGCACTTCCATTATTTTACTGGATATTTGCTATCTTTTACTAGTATATGTGTTGTAGTTCATAATTTTCACGGGCTTCATTGACCTAAACCGTTAGGTTAGATCCTTGAGTGTTCAATAGCTCATAGTTTCACATTTTAACTTCTTATTTTTCCTGCATATTCATTATTAATGAAATTTAGGGTGTGTTTGGTACGAAGGATTTTCCAATTTCTCATGTTTGGTTGGCTTAAATGTTTTGGAAAACATTTTCCTTATCAATTCATTTTCCTCCAATTGGAGGAAAATGTTTTCCTTATCAAAAGAAGGGAAAACATTTTCCAAAGCTCCTTCTCAACCATTTTCACCCTCACCAACCCACCCCACCCCCTCTCCAAAAAACAGTTTTTTTTAAAAAAAATTCAATTTTTCCGTTACCATCCACCCTACTACGCCTCCACCCCCAACCCGCAAAAAAAAATTTCTTTTACCTTAATTTTTTTTTCTATAATTTTAAATTTATGTTTTCTTATTTTTCTGCACCACCTACCCCCACCCCTACCCCCTCCCCCTCCCCCCGCACAAAAAAAATTACTTTTTTTTTGTAATTTAAATTTTTTTTTTTGATTTACTGCCCACCCCCAGCCCCAGACCCCCCCACCCCCCCTCCCGAAAAAATTTTAAAATATATTTTTTAGTTTTTAATTTTATTATTTATCATTTAAAGGCTCAATATTTTAAAAGTTTCCAAAATTATGAGTTCGGAAGTTTACGGGTTTAGAAATTATAAATTTACCGATTCGAAAATACGCGATTTTTGCGTTAAAAAGTAAAGCATCACATTAGTTCCTTTAGATTGTGTCAATTTTTAGAGACTTCGTGAAGGGGAGGGGTGGGGGAGGTGGGAGGGGGGGTAGGAGAGTTGCAAAAAAAATATTTTTCTAAAAAAACTATTTTTTACTCTCTAACCAAACATAGAAAATATTTTCCGGAAAATGTTTTCCACTTACTAACCAAACAAGAGAAAATAAGTGATAAAATCACTCATTTTCCATGAAAACATTTTTCTAGGAAAACATTTTCCATGGAAAACATTTTCCTTCGTACCAAACACACCCTTAATCCATTTTCTATATTTTTTCTGCGCTTAATATAATAATGTTGTTGATTAATAAATAATATGAAATATTCGTTTGTAATGGTTTACTTTTTATATGAGAAGCTTTACATAATTTAATGAAAAGCTCTTGAATCCAACTTTCAAGAACAAAATATTTTCAGACATTTGGTTTATTAAAAAAATGTATGCTCTATATATCAGTCCGACACGTGCTGAGGTGTGTTTCTGACTTACAATAAAATAAACGGATAATATATTTTCTTAACAGATGACGTAACTACAATTTAATCAAATTTGAAGCTATTTTGTTGAAATAATTACAATGACTCAAATATTTAAAAGAATGACACCCACCTTAAATCTTAGAATATTTCACACTTGGGTCTGGCATGTTTTGTTAGCTGCTGCGTCATGGTTTCAAGTTTATAAATTCTGAATTTATTATGAATTAATAGCTCGTTGTTTTTAGTGGGTTTGTAATTAAATATTTTTACTTATTTAATTGACTTCTAATCCAAATATAACGTATAAGCAAATGTTATTTCATTCGAATCCATTCTTCTTAGTTCATAGTACTTTATCTCAACCCATGTTTCTTACTGTAAGTTGAAATCCTTTTCTATTCAATGTGACCGAATTTTGCAGCATGTAAGTTCATAGATATACAAAAAAACCAAATTTATCCCCCTGCTAGTGAAATCACTTAATTTTATTCGTTCTTTTATTTAATATATATAAATAATTTACAACTCATTATATGTCTTAGCATTTATTTTAGTACTGCAAGTAAAAGTCCTTTTATACTTTTTCAATTACATGGGAGCAAATTTGCAGCACGTGAAGTTCGGAGATTGACACTGTTTTTGTCCCCTCATGCAAAACACAATTTTAAAAAAGGAATAATGTTTGAATTCGTCCTTATATTATGAAATTTGTTTTTATTTTATCCGCTAATAATGCACTTAATTTATACACATATATATACACACACTTAGTTATGGTCTTTTGCTAATTTATATGTCGAAGTTAATTGATCACTCCATCATTTTGCATTTAAACCAAGCAAGAAATAATTAAATGCACCTTTTTTTTTTCTGCTGCATAAGAAAGTATAACCACTTTGAGTGTAGCAAGTTCCTAATTCCTAAGCCAAATTCGGTAGTGTTACTTATTACACTACTAAATTGAGAATCATTTCTTCTTCTGATATATACTAATAGTTCTTTTTAAGAAAATAAAAGATGGTAGGAAAGGAAAAATATTTCTAATTTTTACTCCTTTTGGATTGTGCACATAGTGACTAAGGCAAGTTATCTAATGTGTCAGAAATACCTACTGAAATATGGATATGTTGGAGGACATATATAGCGCACTAGAAACACGTTTTACCTAACTCGATGCCTCATATTCTTTTTTATATAACTATAGGTGATTTGCGCGAACCTCGGCTAATTTTACGGGTACATGCATGTTATTTTGTACCAGCACAAATATTAGTTAATTTTGTTCGCCAAAAGTTTGAACAGATGGAAATAAATTTGAGACGGATCCAGAATTTGAAGTTTATGAATTCTGAATTATTATGAAACTCATAGCTTGTCTTAGTTTTTGGGTTCGTAATTAAATAGTTAGATATATTTAATGATTCCTTGCACAAATATAATACTTATGCAAAAGTGACTGAGTGCGACTAAATTTGTATCTAATAGGCTAGCTCTGCCTCTGAAACAATAACTTAATTAGTATTTTTTGCCTCTGCTAAAATTTAAATTTAAAATTTCATAATTTTTAACTTACTTCATTGATCACTAAATCACATTCTTGAGTGAATCTAATAACTCATAATATTCCAAAGCAAGTATTACACGTATGTTAGTTACCCATTTTCCTCTATATAGCCAAACACCATTTTTTTTCTCAATCTTCTTTCTTTCTAACGTCTTCTCTGATGTTAAATTGAGCTTCGAATTCAGAATTTAATGTTTACGGGATTTTATAACAATTACAAGTTAATATAAAATAATTGTTAATTAATTCAGGGACTGTGCTGGAATATAATATTGGACGATCTTTATTTTCATATGATTGTGTACTCAATCAAATATTTATAGATATTTTATGAATTTTTTAATGCGTATATTGAATTTGGACAAAAATTATAACGCGCATGTAACTTACGTGCTAATTCCATTATGGTAACTCTCTTGAGACTTGTTATAAAGATTGTCAATATTGTTATATCCCTTCAACCCAAAATTAATATAAATTTGAGCGAACAATATGTTTTATCATCTTATCTTCTACACTCATAATTATTTGCATAAATACTAAGCAAGAAAGATGATATTTGAATGACACTTCTTTCTAGCTATTTGATAGCCAATCCTTTGAATTGAAAAGAAATAAAGAGAAAAAAGAAAGAAAGTAAGAAGAGCCTATAAAAACTCTTCTTTTGCTTCCTTAATATCTTTTTTGATTTGATTTCAGCAAAATCGTCACAGAACAATAATTAGGAGAAGAAGAGTCACTGGATTCGTTAACTTTGCAAAAAAAAATCGAATATAGTATATATGTTAAAAATAGTCATATATTTGTTTGAAACCCTTAAAATTTTAAGTCTATTGATTGAACAATTCGCTTAGGTGTTTTCGTATCTTCAAATCTAGGGATCGCCTTTATGTATAATGGATGTCATATAGAGGATTTCTAGAGACCTTTGAGTCTTTACGTTTCAATATTGTCACTTTCAATTAATTCTCAACGGCTTTTTATTGAAAATTTGTAAGGGAGATATAAAGGGGTAATCTCAATTATTTTCTTTTTCCTCTATGTATGGGTGTCAATGGATATTTAAAAATCGATCGAACCTTACTGTACCGAACCGAATTTTAGGTTTCTTTTAATAAAACCATAAATTTTTATATAAATCTATAAATGTACCGATAATTAAGGTAGTTTATTATTTTATGAAAAAATATCGAACCATACCGTATAAATTTATATATAAAATATATATTTATATATTAAGTTTAAAAATAATAAAACACTAAATTTTTCTTGGGTCTTAGAATTATAAAAATAATTATAAGTCAAAAAGTAATAAGCTCGAAATCATAATTCCCATACCTATTATGCTACTCTCATTGAAACTAAATCATTTCTAGCATATTTACTACGAAGATATAAAGTATTGTGGCAATTATGAGTAGCAAACTACAATGTATCGATTACGTTTTATTTCGAATGATTTTTTTTTTTGGTAATTATATTTTTATTAATCACCAAAAGAGGTCATTACAAATCAGTAGAGTCATCCTCGACTCAGTTACTCTTTATATATGGTCCAAGTCTATCCTATACTATGAGCAGTACATAAGAATATTATGCAAGAGGCTGATTAGTTACTACATTGTTTTTCAGAACATAAGCTGCTGAAGTTTGCCCTCATTCCTCCTTGAGCTCTAATATTACAGACACATGCCACTTCTCTTGCTACTTGCTCTGTAGTCCTGCTTGTCTCTTCAAATATTCTACTATTTCTCTCCCTCCATATTTCATGGATATGTTCTGCATATACCATTTTTACTCTAGCTGCACATGACTTCCCCTTAGCTTGTTTTGTTATCCATGCCATCATCTGTGTATAAGCGGGATTGGGATTCACCTGGATTCGAAGTCATTGCATAAGTCGTCCCCATACTGCTTTGGTAAAACTGCATTCACCAAACAGATGTGTATGTGATTCGTCTGTTCCATTGCATAAACAACATCTTGTACTTACTTGTATTCCCCAATTTGCAAGCCTATATATTGTCATTAATCTACCATGACATTGCATCTACATAGTAAATCATTCCTTAGGTCTATCTTCATTGTGAAACATTAAAGTTCTCCAAGTCACCTTGCTATGATTTCCCAGCATGCCTAGATATATTTGCTTGATACTACTCTGATTGAGATGAGTTGTAGGCAGTTGTTGTATTATCTCTCTTGCCTCTATGATCTTCCTCACCATCTAACTGGCTTGTTGGGTATGTCCATCTCCATTATGCTTTGGCCTTTTATGTAGTATGTGTGAATTCATTTTATCCACATTTTGTTTTTTTTCTTTGCCAAATTCCTATAGACTTTACTGATAGCAGCTCTATTTCATATTATACCCTCCAGTAGATTTAGGTAAACACATTCTATCCCATACTATCAAAGCTCTATTTGTAGTTGTATCAGCTCCAGACCAAATATAGCTTATGCAATATGATTCAACCCGACTCATCACTTTAGCTAGAATAATAAATATTTGAGACCAATAGGATTGTATCCCAAAAATGATTGTTTGGACTAACTGTATCCTACCAGCATAAGATAATTTTCTAGTTGTCCACGAGAAAATCCTTGCAACTATTCTGTCAATCAGTGGTTTCCATTGCATAGTTGTTAGCTTCTTTGTATCCAGGGGAATGCCTAAATATTTGAAAGGTAACTCCCCAAGTGAGTATCCAGTCTTCTGTAGGATTTCCTGTTTAGTATCCTGAGCAACTCTTCCAAAATAAATTGCACTCTTGTTAGGATTAGCAAGCAATCCAGATGCAGCAGAGAACTGCATGAAACAAGCATGTAAAATGGTGATAGACTTGCAATCCCCTCTAGCAAACATCAGTAGATCATCTGCAAAGCTTAGGTGAGTTATATCTAACTTACCACATCTAGGATGATACATATATTCTTTATTATGTTTCAATCCTCTGAGCAGCCTGCTTAGGTATTCCATTGCAATTGGAAATAGGAATGGTGATATGGGATCACCCTGTGTGAGTCATTTAGCATCTTCAAAAGACTTTGTTAATTCTCCATTTATCATGATTGAATAACTCACAGAAGATACACAAGCTTTCACCCAATTAATGAATTTTGTGGAAAAACATAGGTACTCTAGCAGCTGTTTCAGATACACCCACTCAACTGAGTCATATGCTTTCATCATGTCAACCTTCATCATACATCTAGGAAATATATGCTTGATGTTATAAGTCTTAACAAGTTCATGAGCAAGTATGACGTTATCTGATATCTTTCTTCCTGGTATAAATCTTGCTTAAGCTTCAGAAATGATATATGGCATGATCTTTTGTAATCTACCAGCTATGACTTTGGAGATAAGCTTGTATAGCATAGTGGAGAAGGCTATATGTCTAAAATCTCTAATAGTCACTAGGTTAGGGATCTTTGGCAGCAAAGTGATAGTAGTACAGTTGATTGCTGGAAACATCACCCCTATGTGGAGAAATTCTTTCATTGCAAATTACATTTCATCTTTGATAAATGGCCATGCTTTCTTAAAAAATTCAACATTGTACCCATCTATACCTCGTGTTTTATCACTTCCTATCCCTTTCAAGGTTTCATCTATCTCTTGGCAAGACACTTCATCTATCAGCTCTTGTTGTTGTTGCTTTGTTAAGGTAGGTCCTTTCCTCGTCACCATCATGTCTACAGTTGGGAGTATATATGCACTAGTACCTATTAAACTTTTGTAAAAGGATATTATCTCCCCCTTTATAGATTCATGATCTGTTATGATATTTCCTGACAGTGTTTATAGCTCAACAAGATGTTTCTTCTATTGTCTCTCCTTTATTATTGCGGTGAAGAATTTATTATTGCAATCTCCCAGCTTGATCCAGTTTGATCTTGACTTTTGTTGCAATATATTCTCTTCTACCATTGACCATGTCTCCAATTTTTGCAACCATTCTTTTTCTTATTCTTGCATCATATCACTATAGCTATTTTGCATTTGTTTTTGTATATAGTGAATGGTGTGCCTGGCTTCACCCATCTTCTCAGTTACTCCTTTGAATTCAGCTTTATTTAGTTACATAAATTTGCTTTTCATTCTCTTGAGCTTGGTCCATATACTTCCCATCTCCCTTGTTCCTTTGTTACTACTCCACTCTTCTCTTATTATCATTGGAAAATCAGGATGATTATCCCATACATTAAAGAATCTGAAAGAAGTGAACTTTTATGATTGCCTTATATTGATGGACATGAGATTATGATCTGAAATATAAGGTTCCTCATACACTATACTCAAGTGATTATAATTCATCATCCATATACCATTCTCAAACACCCTATCAATCTGACTCCATACCCTATCATCACCTTGCATGTAAAATAGTCCCCTTTCCATGGCAATTCTGTAACTCCAATGTCATGACAATATTCACCAAATTCCTTTATGTCTGCACTTTTCACAGGTACTTTTGAGATCCTATCTTAAGCATATAAGATAGCATTGAAGTCTCCCCAAATTAGCCAAGTTCATGTAGTATTCTGAGCTATTCTTTTAAGGTGTTCCCATAGGTTCCTTCTTTGATCTGCATTATTATAGCCATACACTGCTATTCGGTAGCAGTACATCCCATTTTGCTTCCCAGTAACCAAACAGTGGATGAATTGGTCATGTTTGTCTAGATGATGTATTGTATAGGTATGATCATCCCATATAATCCAAACCCTTCCATTCACAGCATATTCATAATTAGTTATCCTGTTCCAATCAGGAGCTATTCTGCTGATCACCTTTCCTGCTTTGTCCTCTTTCACCTTTGTTTCAACTAAGCCAACCAATTTGTAGTGTTTTTCTTTTATGTACTGCTTTATTTCCTTTTGCTTATGCCTCTTATCCAGTCCCCTAATATTCCATATTAGCCAAGTCATTGGTGTATGGTTATTCCACCTCCCATATCAGGTGGCCGAGTTGCCTCCATTTTTCCATCTTCCTGTTGCAATACCTGAAATACATTCTTTGTGGTTATTGACGCATTCCCTAGTGTCCTGCCACTAGTTCTAACCGGAGCTGGCCATTCCTCCCTTTGTTCAACCTGCTGTATTTCTTTTTCTTTCCCTTTATCCTTTGTAGCATGTGCCTTCTCAGCATTTCCATTATTTGTGACAGCATTCTCCTGCCTCACAAGGTTGGTTGCTCCTTTGTTTAGGTCTGCTTGTTGTTGTTGTCCTTGCCCTTTAACTTTCCATATTGTGGTAATTTTTCCTTGCTTTTGTCTTTCTCTATACTGATTTTCTTTGTTCACTTTCTTCTCTACAGTACAGTCATCTCCTATCTTCATGCAATTTATACTGTATTTGGGCTTCCATTCATATTCCACATGTAGTTGAATCATATTCCCCGATGGCTCTTGTAATGTCAATTATGTTAGTAGTTGTTTTGTCACATTTAGCTTCTACTAGAATTATGGCATATGAGATACGAGTCTGCTTAGTGGTACATTCATCCGCAAATAGTGGTTTCCCAATGGTACTTGCTAGTTTGCTCAGTGTCATGTTGCCCCATTAGCTCATAGGAGATTTGGGATAGTGATCCACAAAAGGATTTTCATCAGAAACTCAGCCTTAATGTCAAAATCAGGTGTCTATTGTTTCAATATCATTGGTCTACCATTAATGGTATAAGGTCCTCCATAAAGAATATTTTTCAGATCCCCCATAGTGTCAAATTTAGCTATGTAGTATCCTTCATCATGCAAGTACAAATATGGTATACTCACTCTACTCCAAGTATGAGTAATATATTTCTCCATGTATTTATACCTTGGTGTATCCCCAATTACATAGATAATTAGGGCACACTCCTATTTCTTATTCTGTTCCTCAATTTCTTCCTTATTTACTTTAACCACAATATTGCCATCTACAATTTCCAGTGGGATGTAAGACAATATCATACCATTTTCTGATGATCTATTTCTAGCGAAGAGATTTGTCCATGTTCTCCGGTGTTGTTGTTTGTGGCTTTAGCTCATCCTTTTGCTCAGCTATTACTGTTCCATTAGTTTTCAACTCAGCCGTTGTTGCTTGTTCCTTCGTAACCTCCATAACTGTTGTTGGGATGCCTTCACATGAAGATGAAGACACATACATCTCCACAGCACTAATATTTATCCTTTTCGCTGGTCCCTTAGTGTTGCTAGGAGATCCTAATTTCAGAAAAATAGGTTGGAATTGGTGTCCGATTGGTGTTGTTATTTGCTGCATAGATTCTTGAGCTAGGGTGTCTGCGATTACTTTTGCACTAATAGCTTCACCGATCGTCACAAATGGTTCTTTTTAGGCCGACCTTGCTTTCTCGCCATGGATGATTCTCATACGGGGTCCGTTAGCATAACGTGCGCCGAGAGCTTGACTTTGTACTTTTTAAGGAAACTGACTTCAATACTACAAATTGTCTTATTACTCAAATCAACATTTTTTGCTGTTTTGGGATCATATCGAGGAACCAATACTTGTCCCTTGAATGACAGTAGTATTATTTCGTATGATTTAGATTTATCTTTTTGAATATTTAATCTTCTATAGACTTTATTCTTGAGTCCTAGTCCCAGCTTCGTTAATATCTTTTCACTCGAGTGTTTTATATTTTCTTTATATTTATTTGTGTAGTTTCTTTTACGCTGTTGTAGAGTAGTTTCATATTTTCTTAATTCATAACCCCTTAAAATGTAAAAATATCAAGAGAGTTTTGCTAAATTCTATAAAAGTATGTATATTATTGCATTCTACTTCTACTAATGATTTTTATATGACATTTAAAAAAATACTGAAAATTAACCGAACCGTATCGCTACCAATGAGAATCCGATATGATTGAGACGGTTTCGAAAAGTCTAATATTGATTTATATAATAAAATAATTAAAAAATTGGTATGATATAAAATTTGTAAAATAACCGACCGAACTGAATGATTGACACCCGTAGTCCTATGGTTAGAATTTAAAACAGTAATAGCCACTTAAGATTGAAAATAATACTTATAAATAAAGTCGAATAAGATATTTGCTCTCGAAAAGGAATGAAAGGGATTTCCAAAATAATAACTCAAGTTAAACGAAATAGACAAAATGGCCTATAGCTACTTAATTAAATTTTCAGATAATATTTTAAAGATTTATTGGGTATGGAACAAGATTCAAATCTTAAAAGTTAATTAGATTCAAAATTATATCATAATTAAATTCTAACCCTATCGGTACGTTTATGGCATCATCAACGAACTTGCTTTTCGATATAACCAAAGATTAAAAACTTGCGAATTCAAATTTAAATTATTATTATCATGTCATGTTAAGAATAACTTTTAAGGTGACTTAATTAAATAAGGTAATTATAATTTTATTTCAACTTTAATCTAGACGATACTAGCATCTAAGAACAATATTAATTACACTTGCAATTTCCATTTATCAGATGAAAAAAGAATATAATGACATCAATTATCCAATCTTCAAGATGTTTATCCCTTGGGAGCATCACAAGTCAAATTTTGGCATAATGAAAGTATTTTAATTGCTGACTAGAATCGCACAAAAAGGAGTCACATAATTAAAAGTGAATTTTTTTGGATTACAACACGATTCTTATTATGTGAAGGGAGAATAAGTATCTCATTTTATAACAATGGCACCGTACGGGATGATCTTCCTCTAATCAGAGGTTTTGCATTCGAGCTCCGGATATAAAAAATTTTGGTACGGAGTGCTTCTCCCTAAATGGGGCCATACGTGACATGAATTCGAATATAATCATGCTCCACTATAGATATCTTAAGCGAGAATCTAGATTAATCGGATTCCAATGCGGGTCTCATTTTAACATATAAAAAGAAGTTTCCATTGGATACTCTATATATGTTACTTTATCTTGTAGGTTCAAAATGGAAGTGATCTTATTTTTTAAGTAAAATAAATAAGAGTGGATAATAACTCACAAAGTACGTCGGCAGTAATTACTTTAGATTGTAAGACACATTATTAAGTTTGCAAAACATCTGAACAGTTCGTCAAGGACTGAAATTTACAGTTTCCTCGATAAGGACTCACAAAAGATGAATTCAAAATTTAAATCTAAATTCAAGGTTTTAAGTTCTTTCAAATATAGCTTGCAACTTAACATTTATATCACTTATAAGAGTTTTTCACATATATAAATCTATGATTTATGTTTAAAATACGACGTATTCAATTGAACTCACTCCTAATGATCTAGGTCCGCCTCTGTAGTCGAAAGCCTAACAAAGTAATAACGGAACGAGGTAGGGGTCAGGGTCATGAACTTCTTTTCCCCGAGAAGAAGCAATGACAATATTTGAAGAATAAGCATCAGCTAACTCTGTGCTAGCAACTGTGGTAATGGCGTAAAGCCTCAGGTGATCTTTTAAGTCCATGGGTTCAGCTCCACTTCAGCTTTAGTTGTCCATTAGACTTGAGACTTGCTACTTCTTCAAAATCTGAATCCATTTGATTAAATTACACAATTTCCTGTCCCTTGTTGGAAAAATCTATTTCCAGCATGTAAAAAGCAAAAGCTCATTCAAACTACCGGAAGACCAATGGCAACCTCAAGCACAATCCCAAGATCCACATAAACCCACCTAGTCTGTAATTTCGATTTAGAATTGCTATTTCAGGAAAGGAAATGCAGCTTTGACTACTCAGGATTAAAAAATTTAAACCTTCTAACCAAATTTGAAGGTCATTAAAGAATCAGAAATGGAAGGGAAGCCTTTTGTGTAACTAGTAAAATTACTAACATATGACCAAGAGATCACGGGTTCAAGCCGTGAAAACGTCTTGCAAAAATGCAGGGTAAGAGACCCTTGTGGTCCGACCCTTCCCCGGACCCTGCGCATAGCGAGAGCACGGGGCTGCCCTTTCATTAAAGAATCAGAAATGGTTAGTATTACTTAACCAAGGACTAAAATAAGAAATCAACCAAAAGGGACAGCTTGGCAATCACATACAGAAGAAACACTAAATTTGATGATATTGTCATATCGTATCAAGTAGCAGTAATTACTCATCTGCTAACTTGTTGAATCTGGCTTATAGGGCACATCAAATGCAGCCTATTCCTGCGTCTTTTGTTTTCAAACAATATTTTTACGACGAAATGGATGAAGAATAAAAAGGATGCAAATACCTAACCAAAGCCCCAAAAGTTTGAACAAGAAACATGAGAAGGCAGAGTATCCCTTCATTTATATTAAGCCAAAAAGTAGTGAGCATATACTGATTTTTGCAATACTAAGAGCTGCCACCCAATACAAATAGATATTGAAGAAAATAACTGTAAAGAGAAAAATACAATCGATGGTGAGAATGTTATAACAAAGATTAGTTCCACCCTTCCCACTAAAATGGTAACTTTAAGGATGTATTCCCCATCATCCTGTCTTTCTTGCCGTCAATTTTTCAAGAGCCACAGCAAGCTGATTTTTGGGCGCTTTGAGCAGCTCCTGCTGCCTGGTCTGGTTGATTTATCCTGATAGTCTGAGGCTGCAAAAAATCAGGAATGCAGGAGTCAGTATGGTCAATAATCCATGTCTGGGAAATGGAAGAGATCATTGTGCTGATGTTCACATGCAATGGAGTATTAAAGCTAAGTTTGCTTTTAAGAATCGCTAGTGCAAGTCTATTGAAGAGTATGGACACATACTAATTGATTATTAAAGGCTCACACCTGGCCCTTCTCTCCTGGGGCTACCCTAACCTACCCTACCCTAAGATAAGAGGGCCCTTCTCTCCTGGGGCTACCCTAACCTACCCTACCCTAAGATAAGAGGGTTCCGCCCTCAGGTCGGGGAATAGAGCTAGTTGCATCGGATAAAATAGCACTTCCTAATTTGAATCCTGGACCGGGTAAACAAATGAGGCTCTCGAAAGAGAGCTTTCAACCTTTCTTCTTCCTTTGGAAATAGGGATTAGAAGGGATGTCTTGGAAGGGACAATGAGGAAAGTCGACCTGAAAAGTGCATACCCGAAAAGCTTTTTTCCAGGATCTGACAACTAAATCAAAGATTTGAAGTGCAAAAGGAATCCAACAGGAAGACTGAATCATGCAAGCATATATAGGAAACTGAAAGGGAAGTTCATTTCTTGTTAAAAAACTTCTAATTTTTTGGTTAGTTTTTTAGTAAGAAAAAACTCTCTTGTTGTTTCAAAGACCCCTACATTTCATCCTCAAGCTCTGTCTTGTCAAAAGTTAATCATAGAAATATCAATAGTCTATCCTTCTCATTAGAATTTTAGCAGTCAAACTTGTCAGCCAGCACATCATATGCACCACTTCTAATGAACTTAGTAGATAATACCTCAGCCTTTGAGTCAGATTCAGCAAGTCTTTGCTTTATATCCCGAGCTATGGAAAAGAAAACCTCCTCCACATTCATATTTGTCTTGGCACTCTACACGAAATATCACTACAATATGAGGAGAATTGCTATGCAAATAATTCCTATGCTGGCAAGAAGTTCTACTTACTGTCTCAAAGAATTTAATGCCATATTCGTCAGCTAGTGCTTGACCTTTTGATGTAGGAACAGCCTGCAGAAAAGGTTTACATGAACTCAGTCACATAGCTATAAATAGCATGTATACAACAACATACATAGATCAGATGATGATAGGGGAGAGAAAAAGAGAGAGAGAACCCTTTTGCTTTCGTCCATGTCAGCCTTGTTGCCAACCAGAATTTTGTTGACATTGTCTGAAGCATGCTGCTCAATGTTTCTTATCCAGTTCCTGATGTCTACACATGCGCACAAAGTTAGTTTTAGCTCTGACCAAAAGAAGTTTACATCATACTAATTTAGCGAAATTCTGACAAATAGAATAATGAATAGTTTATCAACAATCTTAAAGGCTCTGCTTTATTCAATTGCTCCATGATAAGGGAGGGAGAGAATACAAGCCACGGAGAACGAATATAGTTTTTCTGGCAAATCCCTGATTGAAAGGGATTGGAGGAAAGAAATTCCCTGTCAAGACCTCCAACATGGCAGCTAGACCCTTGCGTATGCCAACCCCTTAGTGTCTTCAAGGAGAAGAACAGTCATCTATGAAGTTAAAGCAACCCCTTCTAAATTGATATGACAAAAAATTACAGATTCCGATGTATTTTGGGAACTTACTGTTAAAAGATGACTCATCAGTTACGTCATACACCAGCAATATACCCATGGCTCCACGGTAGTAAGCTGCAAGGACAGGAGAATAACTAAAACGTGAAGTTGATATATTAATGCAGCAGAACAGAGTTTTGACTTGGTATATGTGTTTGCCCCAAAAGAAAAATAAATGACAAGATAACAAGACAAAATGATACACAACTCATTTCACCCGCAAGCTTACCAGTTGTAATTGTTCGGAACCGCTCCTGACCAGCAGTATCCCAGATTTGTAGTTTGATTCGTTTGCTATCAAGCTCTATGGTCCTTATCTTGAAGTCAATGCTGTGTAAGAAAACTTTGCATCAGATTAAGTCTACCTAAATATAAATATGTAGGTAAATAATTAATCATTTGTTCTTGTAAGAGTTCATCCATGTTTTCACTAAATCATAAAAAAATACCACATACTCAACTTCCATAATCCACATTTATCCTCAATAAGTTATGTAAATTTCAAATTAACATTTTCTACGTAAGAGGTTATGCACTTCAGCTTTTTTTCATTTAGTTGGTAAGAATAAGAAACCATGCCTGCTTATTTGATAAAATGAGAAACCTTGCCTTCTTCTCAAGTATTCACCACCTTTTCTCCATTTCAATCAATTTAAGTTTGTATAACTTGATCACCTTTGAGTTACAAGTGCTAACAGAAAAAACAAAACAGCATAATAGCAACAATAGTAATAGTGGTGGTGGTGGTGGTGTGGTAGTAGTAGCAGTAGCAGTACTATTTTGTTCATATTTTCATAATGTACATTCAAGTTAAAAGGTTGCGTGCTACTTTTCGATAGAAATCCATTTTCTTATCAAGTTCCTTGTGTTCATAAGTCTAGATTACCTTTGAGTTGAGTGCTTAAAGAAAAACAAAAAGAAGGAAGAATATTATGATATCATATAACGATGACGACAACAATTACAGCGTCCTTAAGAGTTAGGAGACGATTACCCAATAGTTGTAATAAAACTGGTCGTGAAGGAGCCATCTGAGAAACGTAAAAGAAGGCAACTCTTACCCACACCTGAAAATTCAAACACAAGTTATTATATCCAGATTCATAAGAACTAACAAAGTTCAACATTAATCAAATAAGATAAAGGAAAGAAGAAGAAGAAGAATTATAAGCAGCTATTGAACTTCAGTATCACTTGGCAGTCAACAATTCAACATTGACAGAGATTTACTTACTATATGGGGCGGAGTGTTGGCCGGTCAAGAGCTCCCATGTGTAGAAGATGAAAATAGAAGAAATGAGGATGTTGAGATGAATGTGTGGGTGTATCAGGAGGGATAAGATTAGGAATGAAGGTACATGACCCATGAAAGGAGGGTGTGGAGGTCGAGGATTAGGGTAGAAGGTTAGCAGGTAGTTGAGAGTTTTCCCCTTTCTTACCGGTAGTACTAGTAGCACGCATGTACTTTCCTATCTCTCAAATTTATATTACATCATCCTATTCTCCTGTTATTACTATTTTGGTGCTGCTTACTCTGTTCTCCCATCCCCCCCCCCCCCTCTTTGTTCTTTTCTTCTTCCTTCTCTCCCTCTGCTTCTTTTTCTTATTCTTCTTCTTCCTCTCCTACTTACTTTTCTGAGCCGAGGGTATATTGGAAACAGCTTCTCTAACTTCACTAGGTAGGGGTAAGGTTTGCGTACACACTACCCTCCCCAGACCCCAAGTATGGGAATATACTGGATATGTTATTGTTGTTACTATAACTGATATATAGGATGGCATAGCAATGCTCTTGATCGACCATGAGCTGCGGGAATATTAGAAAAGTGAAAGCAGAACAATCCCAGCAGAAAGAACCAAAAGAGAGAGAATGAAACCTTTTAAGGAACTAGGCGCCCTAATAATCTCCAGCATTTACTAATAATTTGGAGCCCACACCTCCAACTTAACGAATAGTACTGAAGATTTCTTGTGGAATCCCAACTTTGTAGATGTGTCCATCTTCAAACTGCTAGCAGAATGACTGACACAAACATTCTGTTTTCAGCAATTTTACTACAGTCTACAAGCGAATTTGTATATGCTAATACTTGTCCGAAATTTCACAGATTCATATCCTGTCTGTAACTAATCCTGAAGGTATTGTCAGCATCTTTCAGAATAGTAACCATGCATGGGTCTTCCATTCTCCTTGTCCCTTACCCCCCTCTCCCAGGGACATGAGCAGGTCAGAGGCAGCAGCCACTTTGCAGGTTAACCTGATTACAAGTTTCCGAAGCTTTTGCTGAACTTTAGAAGTTAATCATCAGTTTGGGCAAGCAGTAAATAGATTGATCTCCTAAGAAGTGCATTACTAAAATGGTGCTTATCAAATGCTTGTATAAGCTGGTCACATGAACCATAGTTTTTTTTTTAAGAGCTCAAATGGACCAAAGTTGGACTCCAAAGTAGAAAATCCATTTCTACTTAGATGAGGTAAGATAGTGCAATTTTTCTAGTTAATAATTTGAACTACAAGCAAGTTGACTAAAGAATGATGAAGATTCCAACAACCACAGCTAGATCTTTTTTTTGTTTTATTTCCCCTTGATGAATGAATCAAATAAGTGCTAGTGTTGTACACCAGCAAGGTGTTTTATATACATAAGTGTTTTACAACTTTAGACTTGACCCCTCAGCAGAAGTTTGCCCATCTTTCAATGCAAAGTGCCATTTCCTCTTTACATCAAAGAAATGAATGAAATAAAATAGTATATTTAATGTGTTGTATTGAAGTTGCCGCTCCTTCGAAAGGTCTCCTATTCTTCTGTTTCTAAGTTAGCCAAAAGAGACATAGGGTACATTTGGCCAAATTGAGTCATTCGGCCAATCAACTTACACCTAAACAATTGAGAGTAAATTTTCCTAACAGGAGTTCTTAGTCAATCAAGGATCTATCTACATTGGCAGTGTGTGATCTGAATATCATTCAAGCCTCAAATTATAACTCAAAGATCATTAATTTGGTTGATGTTATGTTTTCCACTAGTATTTGTCTGTAATTTTTCTCATTATCATCGTAAAAGAAACAAACTAAAAGAACCACCATGAGTGCCCTCCTTGGTCAAATGCATAAAATTGAAAATAGTAAAATGATCAGACAAGAAAATGTACACGTTGAATGTGAAAACATGAAATAGAAAATTCTAAAAAGACTAAAATAAACAAAAAAAGACTAATAGGCATCAAATTAACTATTGACTCTAGTCAGAGTTAAGCATTTCCTTTCCTTGTCACGAAACATGCAACACCCACCAGCAAATGAAGCACAATTTCAAGCACAAGAACAATACTCCCATCGTTCCATCTTGTCTTAAGATATTTCCTTTTTAGTTTGTTTAAAAGAAATGACAGATTTTTATATTTACAAACAGGTTATCTTTACTCCCATTGTATCATTTTGTTTTAAAATATTTCCTTTTTAGTTTGTTAAAAAGAAAATGACCCATTTTATATTTGGCAATGGCTGAACTTTAAACTTCTCATTATACTCTTAATGACATGGTTTTTAACTCCAGAAATATCATAGCATGTTTTAACACCGGAAGTTCCAACATCCTTCTTTCTTTTTTAAACTTTGTGCCCAGGCAAATGCCTTCCCAGAAAATGAAACATAGGGAGTACTAACAATGAGCTCTACTGCCTTCCCAGAAAATGAAACATAGGGAGTACTAACAATGAGCTCTTCAAGCATTAATGAGTTCATGTCCCAAGGAAGCAACATAAAAATCCTTAAAACAACAATTCAGCATTACATTTTTTGTGCTTCATGATGGTAGTGTCTAGGCTAACTTGCATGCATTTCGACTATTCCAGCAAATACTAGCTAACTCCCACCAGAAAAGATACCAGGTAAATTTGAGCACTAAGCCTTAGGCATATGGGAAAAAATCATCTACAAGTGTTTATTTCTCCATTATATTCTTAGACTAACAAAAGTTCTCTGGCATCTTTTTTTTTTTTTTTTGACATAATTATGTGTTGAATGGAAGCCTTGGCGTAACTGGTAAAGTCGTTTCCATGTGACCTGGAGGTCACGGGTTCGAGCCGTGGAAACAACCTCTTGCAGAAATGCAGGGTAAGGCTGCATAGTATAGACCCTTGTGGTCCGGCCCTTCCCCGAACCCCGCGCATAGCGCGAGCTTAGTGCACCGGACTGCCCTTTTAACATAATTATGTTCCCTAGCGACTCGAATCTCTAACCTTAAGGTAGGAGGTGGAGGTGCTTCCATTTGATCCTTCCTCTCTGGTCAGTTGTCACAAGTTCTCGAGCATCATTTCGCATTGTTTTGTTATTACCTATAAAACTACGACTTATAACTGAGGAATAAGCCATTTATTAAAAAAAGAAAGGTAACTACAAAATAAGCCAACATCACATTTCTACGCCGAGATCGCAGGGCTACGAAACCACTGATCTTTTTTTTTTTATTTATTCAGGCAACCTACCAGCCTTGACCTCTTGACCTAGTGGCATGAAGAGGCGAAACCAGAAAAATTCTTCCAACATCTCATATGCAATCGCGTTCAAATTTGGAATCAATCGACGAAAAAAAAACTAAAAACACAAATAAAATCAAATGTATAGTCGATATTTACATTAAAAATTTCAGAAAATTAAATATATAAGTAAATAAAAAAACTTACCGCTGTCGCCGATCAAGAGGAGCTTGATTAGGTAATCGTAATCGGCTCGAGCTCTAGCGGGTGGAGCGGCCATTTGAATTTTCTCAGGAAAAAATGATGAAGGGGAATATCTCCAACCTGAAAAAAATCAAATTTGAATGTAGTTAATTGAAATTTATATGTATATATACGAAGAAATATACATTTACATATACAAATATACACTAACATACCGGATCGGAGAAGAGTGAAAGGAAAGAAAAAGAGAGATATGAAAATATGTTTGAGATCTAATAAATGGGGAGGCTGTAAAAAAGAAAAGAAAAAAGAAATATTAGGAGGGAAGCGTCTTTGCAACGTTAGTCACGTCGGCACCGGTCGGCCGTTGATTTTTCGGTATTCTTTTACTTTTTTTGTGCCATTATTTTTTTAAATATCTTTTTTTATAATCTTGAAATTCCGAGGGCCAATTAACACGGTCCAAAATAGGATGAACAATAAATTTAAATATTACGGAGTTGTGCTCTTAGCACTAGATTAAAGTAGTGCATAGTTGCTATATCACTCTTTCTTTATATTGATTTTATGTATGAGTTTTAAGTTTAGGCAGTATTTCATTGATTCGCAAAATAGTGAAAATTTTGATTTTTTTTTTTTTTTGGTAATTAAATTTTTTTTATTCACCAGTAATATTTACAAGCTGTGTCAAGCTTAATCTGGACATAAGTCTCACATTTTAGCCATTCAATTCATTATCCTCAGTTCTAACTACTATACTGTTAGGAATGATATTTAACTGTACATTAGGATAATAGTTAAGTTCCATCAATTTTCGTTGTAGTCATTGTTTACTCGCTCCTCGACCATGCACATCTTATGTTGACTTTGCTTAATATTGCTACTAATCCATGTTCTCTTTTGGAAATTCTGTCATTCCTCTTTTGCCATATATAGTACAAACTACTTACCAAGATTAGTTTATACACTTAAGTTGTTCTACTCCTCCCTTTATAGTATCTTTCTGCCCACTCAATCTCATTAGCCAATGTCATTGCTTGGCTGTGAATCCCCTACAATTGCAGCATTGATGTCCATACTCTTGAAGAATAAGAACAGCTAAAGAATAAGTGATCAATGGTTTCCTCCTCAGTATTACATAATGAACAGGTTGCATCTTCTGCATAGCCTCATTCTCTCAATCTGTCTTTGGTCAGTAGCCTTCGATGTGCCGCTAGCAATACCGTAAAGATCCACTTTGGCAGTCCTGCATTGTTGCACACCAGTTTCCTTCATGCTACTCTAGCAAATTCACCTCGAATCTTCACATACATATTCTTAATGGATAAATTTCTTATTCCTTCTATATCCTCCTCTGTATCTTGCTTCTTCAAAGTATTTTTTGGCTTTTAGTATCTTCTGCACCATCCATGAAGCTTTCTTTGGCTCAATGCTCCATAGTGAATTATGTTTCTTGTAGTACACATGTATCCATTGCACCCACATCTTATTTTTTGTTCTTGCATAGATTCTATAGAAGTTTGTATATAGCTGACTTATTCCAGGCCTCTAAATCAAGTAAGTTTAAGCCGCCTGTTGCTTTAGGCTTACACAAATTGTCCCACAATAATAAAGCTTTCGTTGATACTTCCACACCTCTAGTCCATAGAAATGTTCAACGCACTTTTTCAATAAGCTGAATCGATTTTTTTGGCAACAAAAATACCTGAGACCATAACACTTGAATTGAGAATTGCACACTCTTAATTAACTGAATTCTTCCTGCATAGGTGTCACGACCCCAAATCCGGTCGTGATGGCGCCCAGCACACTGCTAGGCCAGCCCGACCAATCAACAATAATCACGGAGCTATGAGCTCGC
>JASVEL010008697.1:0-84599 GCA_032618575.1 Nicotiana noctiflora
TAAGGTTTACAATGTGGCTTATGATGCATGGAAGATTGATGACTTGTGATAGATTGAGCAAATGGAAGATTAATATTGATACTCAATGCGTGATATGTATAAGACAAGTGGAGACAAGAGATCATTTATTTATGAAACGTGAATACACTAAGCAAATATGGAGTAAACTTTGCAACTAGATGCAAATACAATACCTGGAACTTATAAATTGGCAATAATTTCACGCGGTGGGCAATCCATTGTGCTAGAGAAAAATCACAACAAGCGTAGATCTTCAAAGTTGCCTACACACAAGCTGCTCATCAAGTGTGGATTGAAAGGAACATACAAATTTTTCTGCAAAAGAACAAAGTATGGGAGTAAATTGCGAAAAAAATAACTTATGTTGTTAGTGTTCGAGCTACTCCTAGGAACACATCTTTTTTACATAGCTTATGTTTCTAGGAAGTAGAGTATGATATGTTCAAAGATTGATAGTAGATTGTGTTAGTGTTGCAATGGTTTTGTAAAATTGATAGGTGGTGATTAATAAAATAAGTTAGTTACTAAAAAAACTACTTTTAATTTGTTTAATTTTATGCAACTTTTATGTTTTAAGAGTCAAACTTTTGTTTAACTCTTAAACTTTTGTTTAACTCTCAAACTTTTAATTTGTTTAATTTTATGCAACTTTTGTTTAATTTGTTAGAAAATTTTTAGATTGAAAAAGAGAGTCAAACAACCAATGCACTCCCATATGGTTTTGGAAATTTGAACACTAAATATCATACCAAATGGATCGAGGAACAATGCCATTCGGCAAAGGATCACAAATGATCACATGTGACTTATAGTCTGTTTAGCCAAGCTTATTTTTGGTCAAAAATATTTTTTTTTTTCCAAAAGTATATTTAGCCAAAAATTGAGGTGTTTGGCCAAGCTTTTGAAAGGAAAAAAGTACTTTTGAGGAGAAGCAAAAGTAGTTTTGGAGAACAGAAAAAAGTACACTCTTCATAAGCAATTTTTTGAGAAGCACTTTTGAGAAAATACATTTAGAAGTAAATTTTTAAAACTTGGTCAAATACTAAATATTGCTCAGAAATATTTTTCAAACTAATTAATAAAACATAAATTATTTCTCGCTAAATTTTAAAAAAATTTTCAAAACTCAAAATAAGCTAATTTTTAGGCTCGATCACACCAGTTTATACTAATATTTTATGTACGGCTTCGGGCTTCTTGTTTCACAACAATTGGTCCTCGGTTTAACTCTCCCGTCAAAGCTCCGTAGTCTGTACTATACTGCTCATTGTTAAATCGTTCTCCCATCGCCATTGTTATTTCTTTCATTTCACTTCAATCTCCCGCCTATTTTCTTCACAACACCTGAACTATAAGTTTCAGATATGGCACCGAAGAAGAAGAAACCTCAATCATCCTCATCCAAAGGCAAAGCTTCTTCTTCTTCCACTGGTCCCAAATTGCAAATATCTGCCGAGAACGAGAACCGGCTCCGACGGCTGCTGCTTAATTCCGGCCGGTCTACACAATCTCCAGCTCCAACTCCGGCAGAGGATGCTCTCTCTAAAGCACAGAAGGCCAAGAAACTTCGTTCTATTTACGAAAACCTCTCTTGCGAGGGCTTTTCCGACGATCAAATCGAACGCGCTTTATCCGCTCTCAAGGTACAAAGTCTCCACTCACTAAATTGAGTACTTAATTTCTCCTTTTTAACCTGTCAATTTTTCTCAAAGAAAAAAAAATGTAAACTCTATTTGGCAAAATATTGATTTCAAGTGTTTGAATTACTAATTGTTTGTATATGATTACGAAGGAGAGAGCTACGTTTGAAGCTGCTTTAGATTGGCTATGCTTGAATTTGCGAGGGAATGAGCTTCCTCTGAAGTTTTCCAGTGGTAGTTCTCAATTGAATGAAGGTAGTATTGATGATATTTTTTTATGTTTAATTTCCAGAATTGGCAAGTGAGGAAAAGTGTTAGGATATAGAAAGTTAAGACATGATCGTACATGCATTTTGGCAGGTTCTGTTGGTATCATATCAACTGCTCGAGAAGATTGGGTTCCTTCTGCAGATTCATCTGTGGCAGAAGTTAAAGATGAGAGAAAACCTGAAGTTTCAGTTGTGCCAAAGGGTCGAAATGATAGTGAATCTCTACGTACAGTCGAACGTGCACAAGCAGATTGGATCCGTCAGTATATGGAACAACAGGAAGAGGTATTTCTACTTGAAACTTCTAGTTCAACAGAGAGGTGTGTAGGTTATGCAGTGAAACTACTGCAGTTTATCTGATTTCATGTCTTGTGATTATCTGACTACAGTGAAACTAAAAGGTAACTAAGAGAGGTTCTGCAGGGGAGTGCATATGCCTAGTTAACTACTGCATGCCTTACACTTCCACTTATTGTTTGGTTTGACAGCTAGTTTTTGTCTTAGAAAAACTTAACTAAGGATGTAATTGTGTCTGCAGTGAACCCTCCTACATAAGGTGCATTGACATTATCTTTCCACAAAAAGACAGAGACTGTTTACAGTTGATACAAGCAATTGTGTCTGGCTTAAGTCACCTTTTTTCCCAATCAATGCATCGTGTAGTGTAGGATATGGCGGCTGGATGCTGTCCAATTCTCTTAATCCCATCTGGATCAGTCATCAGAAATAAATTACTCAATCTTTTAATCTTAACGTGCCCGATATTATAAATCTAAAAAGCACTGAAATTCGAAGTATTTAACTCTGAGTTAATACAATCTTCTTTTACCATGAATTTGCAGGATGAAGCTGAAAGTTGGGAATCTGGTTTGTTTGACGATGGTTCCCTAGAGCAGGTAAATCTCATGGCAACTTTTTTCATGTTTTAACCCTATCAGAGCATTAGTTCACATGATATGTGTTACAGCCTCTTTAGTCATGACTATGTGATGATGTAAGGTTTCCTTTCCATTGTACAGTTCATTGTTATTATGTTTAGGCTTTAGATTGGGCTGGTGGGCGGAGTAGATATATGGTCTACATTCTCCGAAGGCTCGTACTGCTATTTCTCTTGCGGGAATGACCTGTTAATTTTAAATTTGAATCTAGATATAGTAACAGGTATTTCCTTCAAGCGTTTATCCTTTTTTCGTATTGTAGCAACCTGAATTTTGTCTATTCTAGTGATGCAGAGTAGATATAAGGTCTTGATCCCTCAAGGACACTTAATTGAAAAATCTGAAAAGCATGCTATTGTCCTTGATTCATGTTTTGTTGGACAGGTCTCGCGAAAAAGGCGTAGTATTGAGTCTATTGTCCAAGAATATCATAATGCAAGGCTGGAAGCTATACATGCAAAAGAGTATGGTGACAAAAAGAGCCATGAACAAGCTAGCCGAACCATTCGGAAGATCAAGCAGGAGATATCTGCTCTAGGTGGGAAAAATTTCTATATTGGGCTTTCATTCCATTACATTAGCAAGGTGGACTTATGAAATTTACTATAGGACTACCGGATGATATCCTGGAATCTGCACATGAAAGTGCTTCCGACCATGCAGTGTTGGACACATCTTCAGAGAAGCTTGATGTTGATAATGTTCCTTCACACAATTTCAGAACGTCAAATACTGATGAACAGGAGATCGGAATTGATGAAAAGGTGGCTGTCGATAGCAGCTCCAATGAGTTCACTGAAAACAATCCATCAAGTGGTCCTATAGATGATAAGGTGGCTCCAGGAGGAGAAGCAGAAGACATAGAGCTTGGTGATTTCTTATTTGAAGAAGTTTCCTCTGCTGATGTGTCATCTACTATACTAGAACTGCAGAAGAAAGAAAAGATGAGAGAATTATGTAGTCAGAAGAACTTAGAGAAGTTAGAAGGTATATGGAAAAAGGTAAAAAGTTTGGTACCTGATCTTATGAGTTAGTTGTAAACTTTTCACTGTAGACTTTAGTCTAGACCTCTTTAGTAAAACCTAAAGATGAAGAAGATCTAGTGCTCCGCGTTTGATATAAGGATACAACAGGATAAAGATGCCTAGTCAATATTCTAATCTAATACTTGTAATCTAAATTGGGTGACCTCTTCTTGGTGGAAGGAAGTATGTTTTCATTGTTTTTCTTTTCTATGTAACTACTTTGGCAGGAGAAGATGCAATTGTCCCTAAGTTCTTAGCTTTTGAAAGAACTGATAATGTTATTGCACCCGAGGGTGTGGCCTTGCTGTCAATGAGGTGTATTTTCACCTTGGAGGATAGGGTTCAAATTCTAGTCAACACCAAAAGCTAGGCGATATCTTCCAATTTGCCTAAGCCTTGGTGGGTTGAGTTACCCGGTATCCTGTGTTAGTGGGACGTAGGAGGTACATGGTAGAATAGTCGAGGTGCGCCTAAGCTAGTCCGAACACCACCGTTATCCCGGAAAAAAAAAAGAAAAAGAAAAAGAAAAACTAGTAGTGTTATAAAGGTAAACTGATGTTGGTAAGAAGGTTAATCTAGGATGAACCTGTGTGGACCTGGCCTGCAGCCTGAAATTAAATTGTCCCTCCACTAGCAAAAATGTGAACTGCGGTAGATTTGTGTCTTCCCTTTTCTACTTGAGGTCTTCTTGCTATCGTTCTTAAGTTTTGTTCCTTCCTAGAAAGTTTTATAACTGTTGTCATAATTGCAGGGAGATCCACAAAAGATTCCAAAAGCTTTCCTTCACCAACTTTGTCAAAGATCAGGGTGGGAGGCACCAAAATATGCGAAAATACCTGGAAAAGGAAATAATTCACATTACACTGTTAGTATAATGCGAAAAGCCAGTGGGAGGGGTAAGAGCAGAAAAGCTGGAGGGCTAGTAACAATCGAGCTTCCTAGTCAGGATCATACTTCTTCTACTACTGAGGTAATGTCTAATGCTTTATTGATACCGTCTATGCAATTGTATGCCCATAAAAAGAAAGGAAAGAGAAGTCAATGATTATTGCACTAGTGCTAGTTGGCCGCTATGCACACGTTCCAGATTATGGGTGTAAAATATACCATAATGGGTAGAAGTGTTGTAGTCACATGAAAATAGGAGTGTGTTATTTATCCCTTTGTTTCTTATGAGATAGCAGGGAATATGTTTAGCTATATCTACATTAAGTTGAAGTGTGTGACCATCTCATCTAAAAAGATTAGGCTGTTAGGGAGAGCATACTTTTATTATTTAATTATGTCATCAACACGTCCCCTAATGTGCAGGCCTGATTCTTTTTTTTTTTCATGGGCAAAGTACGTGGAGATTCTTTTTCTGATATTAGGTGGCGATGAGACTCGAATTAGAAACTCTGCCTACTCTGTGACCATATTGAAATGTGTGACCATCTCATCTAAAAGCTTAAGCTATTGGAGAGAGGATACTTTTATTTTTTAATTATGTCTTGACACATTGTTTGTCCCTCTAGTTTAGCAGACTGAATTCTTGGTCAGGCTGTGATATGTGAGGGCCCCTAGGACTGCACTATTGAATGATATTGAAAATCTTTGGTGTTCTTATTTGACCTTTTAAACTTTTTTTTTTTTTTTTTACTTTTGCTCTTGATCAATTTCTCTAGAGTTATTCCAGTTTTCTGTTTAAGCTTGTCCAGTTTGCACTTTGTCACTGCCCAAAACTACACTTCAATTCTTAACATGGTTGCAAGAAAGTAAAGGAAAATGTGAAATTATTGAAACATGAAGGGTAAAGTGGCAAAACCCCACTTATTTTTCGACTAATGATATTATTGAAGTGCAGTATCCCGGGAAAGCAAGAAAAGAAATACTGTTATAGGAGCTTTTGCTTTCTGCGCCGTAGGTATGTATTAGACTTCACCATAATGTGTTATGACATCAGTCTTAACCCCTTTGCGGATCCCTGGTGTTTCTTAACCCCTCGGAGTGTTTAACTGATAGTTCATACAATGTTGATAAGAGGCAGTTCATAGAGCTCTTAATTTCTTTTCTCTATTTGCTTTTCCCACGGTTGACAGGACTCTTCCATAACTGTGATGCCATTCTCTTATAGAAAAACATATGATAATTTTTTCCATAGGTCTTACTTAATCTGAAGGAATGACATAATTGGAACTTTGATGAACATACAATCTATGTTGTAGTTTGGAATGATCAGTGGTCAAGTTTTAGTAGAGCATAAAGGGAAAATGGTAACTTCTGGGCTGAAGCTGCACATTGAACCTTTGTTTTTTCGGAAAGAAGAGATTGACTGAAAGGGAAACATTCTCTTTACCAGAGGTATATTTCAAAGGAAGCCGACAATGAGGTATTGCTTCCCGCAAGTCAGTCTCGTCATCTATACCTGTTTGGAGAATCATTTGTGCACCTAAAATATCTAAAATTAACACTCTGTAATTGAAATAATGGCCGTTTCGTCCCCACAAGAGCCTTATGATTTCTTCCTTTCGGATAGTCCACATGATTGTTTGAGGGTCACACCCAGTGGCGGAGCCAGAACCCTCATGAAGGGTGTTCAAAAAAAAAATTTGTAGTTAGTGGGAATTGAACTCATGACTTTCGTGTAAACTTTGAACACTCTTGACCACTAAACTACACTTTTGAATAGTGTTAAGGGTGTTCAAAACTTAAATATATAGAGGTAAAAAATAGATTTTACCTTATATATATAGTGTAATTTTTCGGCGAAGGGTGTTCGGGTGAACACCCTTGGCCCCCCTAAATCCGCCCCTGGTCACACCCATGTTCTATTTTCTCCACTCTGCTTCTATCACCTCTTAAGCCATTTCACCAATCTGATTAAGGCCTCATTTGTTTTTTTTAAGATTAAGACGTCTGAATCTGAATACATATCTGAATATCAAGATGTGTATTAAGATTAAGTCATCTGAATCTGAATACACATCCGGATATATTAAGATGTGTATTAAGATCTGAATACCAAAAATTAAGACTGTTTGATTTTTAACATCTGAATGCATAAAATTTATCTTTATTTGAAAAAAATTTAATATTCTATCAATAAAATATATATAGTTTAAAATATGAAAGTTGTTGGTAGTGATGGTTAATGGGTGAATGCCGACTAAAGGCGGTGGTTTGTGGTAGTTTTGGTTGATAATGGTGGTTCATGCTAGTAGCTAGTAGTGATTGGTAGTGGTGGCAATTATGATTGATGATGGTGGTGGTAGGTAGTGATAGTTAAGAACGGCGAGTGGTGGTTTGTGATTGAGGAATGTGGTGGTAGGTTATAATGATAGGCGGTGCTGATTGCGGTTGTTAATGGTGATGAGGTGGTTGGTTGTGGTAGTTGAGGTGGATAAATGTTGAATGCGAGTGACAATGATGGTGGTCGGAGTGGTGGGATGGTGGATGGTGATGGTCGATAATGGTGGAAGCTATGATTGAGGATGATGGTGGCGTGGTGGTGGTGCCGGCGGTGGCTGAGTATGGTGGTGGTGGCGGCATAGTTGTAGTTGATAATGGTAGGCGGTGGCGGCAATTAATAATGAATATGTGATAGCATCTTAATGAAATTAAGTCTCTGTTACAGATCTTAATCATACAGACCTATTCAGATCCATTAAGTGGTTGTTAAGTAAAAAAAACAAACACGCTTAATGATTAAGATCTGAATAATTAAGATTCAGACTTTAAAAACAAACGCACTTAATGTCTGAGATCTGAATGATTAAGATTCAGACCTCCATTAAGTGCAAACAAATGAGGCCTAAGAAAAGCCCTTATCACAAAATTCATGATGTAGGTTTCTGAAAGCAGAAATCATGTCAATTAACTAAGCAATTGTCTTGGTTAAGCATATGAAATAATTTGGTATTTGCAGAGATTTATGTAAAAGTACTTGTCAACTTTTTTGTTCAGTTGCTATGTTTTGTTTTGAAATGTGAATCTGAACATGGTTCTCTTCTTTTATGAACTCTGATTTGCTCAGGATGCACAAAACAGAGTTGCAGCCTATGCTCTCCATCGCTTGTTTCCAGATCTCCCAGTTCACATGCCAATTACCGAGCCATATGCATCGCTTATTTTGCAGTGGGAGGAAGGTGATTTTCTTACTTCAAGTGCAGTCACGTGTTTAATAATGATATTATATTAAGCATTTTGGTGCCTCAATTTTATATTTCATCCTGATCAAACTGTGGTCTCTTGTAGCCATAGAGCCCAAGATTGTTTATCTTATCTTTTTACTGCAACCCTTGCATGATAGACGTTGCTCTTTTTTGATTGGTGAAACTTTCATAGAGGTAATACATCCAATAAACTTGGTCCATAGGCAAAACTAATGCTGCAACTTCTTTCAAAACAAGAACAAAGATAAAAGGAGTTTATTAAAACAAATCTCATGAAAAAGAATAATCCCTCCAAAATCTATTTCAACCCTTAAAAACGGTTTCTCTAAGCAGCTAACTTATCACGATCTCTGTCAGCATTTTTCAAACATGTAGTCAGCACTAAAGGAGCAGACATCAATGTTCATATTTTAGCTTGTTGCTCGTCTTCTTTCTCTTCTGTTAGTTTTTCTTTCCGCCGATCTCTCACTGATTGCAGGCTCTCATTCACAACCTGCAGAGCCCAATTCTTAACAGTTACATTCTCAAGGTCTGATCTGATATTTCCTCCTCTTTCATGTGCATAATGGTCTTTTTGGGGACAGGTGATTCCGTGATAGATATAGTGGATGATCAAGTGGAACGAAGGGCCTATTTCGTGGATTCATTACTAGATATCAGCGGTTCTGAAAACATAAGTCATTGTGATGTCTCCAATAATGCTAGCGAAGAAAAGTGTTTAGAGCCTCAAGCCACTGAAAATAAAACAGCAATTGCTGATCTTACAGGTGAAGTATGCTTATTGATTTCTTTTCTGGTTTGCATCAGGAAATAACTTCAATATGTGACCTGTTTGCTTGAACAGTGCAAAGTTTTTGACAACTCTTATGCTGCTAGGTACTGCTAGTTTTTTGAAAATCTTTTTTGCTTTGATTTATTGATTTTGTGTCAACCATGGATCTAGATCAAGTAAGGCTGAACATTTTTTCTTTTGTTGTTCATTAGCTGTCAATAATAGGTTTATTCTTATGTCTATTGCAGTTCAATTTGTGCCCTTTTAAGTGGATTGATTTTCATTATTTCCTTCTTTTGGGGAAGATATAACTCATTGGCAAGAAAAGCAAACTAGTTGTCTCGTGTTGGGGAAAATGAAAGTACCTCAAATAGATAATACTTTCTGTTTGGGTATAGGTTCAGCATTGCCCTTAGGGACGGTAAAGGGTGAGTTCTAGTTATTGACCGTAACAGGATCTTGTATATCAGTTAGTTCTTGTTGGTTTGGAGGCATTTGGGAGTTCACTGCTCTTTCAGAATGTAAAAGGTGGTTTTGACTAACCTCTTTGTTTTTCTGCAGACAGAAACCCAAATAAAGAAGCAGAAAGTTTCTCTCTGAAAAAGGAGCAAGAGGGTAGAAAGAAGTTAAAGAAGTACCAGGTTAGAGTCTTCCTAGGTCTATACTGTTAAAATTATGTTGTCATTCGTCTTGGGCTGCTTGTTACACTTTTGAATAGCTATATAGACATCACTAATGAATAACTCAGATTTGAATGATGGAAGAACTTGAAAGATGACAATGAATAAAAGGTAGAAAAGATCCTGAAGACAGAAGAAAAAGAACCAGAGGGCTCTAGCAGTTGCAGTTGGAGCTCCATTTTACTTGCACTGAGGGCTGTGATATATCTAGTCTTCATTTTCTTTCTTTGGGTTGGGGGGTGGGGGTGAGGGAATTTGGAGTTTGTTGCTAGTTAGGGTTAATATATGATTCTTTACATTTTTTAGTTTTAACACAGTTCATGTCAACAACAACAACAACCCAATGTAGTCCCACAAATTGGTGTGTGGGAAGGGTAGTGTGAACGCAGCCGTATCCCTACCTTTTGAAGGTAGAGAGACTGTTTAACACAATTGATTTTTTTTGCTTTGTTATAGAGCTTGTCTGCAGCTTGCTAAAGATAGGTTGGTTTCTCACTTTTTCATGTTATTTCATTATTTGGGTAGACCTTTTTTGACTAACAATTGACCGGGGGCAGTTGTTCGCTGGGATTCTGAGGTTTCAGGTTACCCGCATTCACTGAACGGTGGTAAACTATATCCAGCCTTATATCATGCACTTCTGTAGGAGTCATTACATAGTGGCTTTCCTTATTTCCCTCTTTTCTCTTCATAAGTTTGAAATATTTTACCATTGATTGATGTTGTGAGAATGCACGGGAGAAAATATTATTAATTAATATTCTAGGTTAACAATGAGCCTATTTATATGTATACATAACACATAACCTACTCCTATTACATAAGGGACTAAGACTAATTAGATATATTCACATAACCATTCTAACACTCCCCTTAAGCTGGTGCATATAAATCGTATATACCGAGCTTGTTACATATGTAGTTAATACGAGGACCAGTGAGGAACTTGGTGAAAATATCCGCAAGCTGATGATTCAACTTCACAAACTTTGTAGCAATATCTCCCGAGAGTATCTTTTTCTCTAATAAAGTGATAGTCGATCTCAATGTGTTTAGTTCTCTCATGGAACACTGGATTTGACGCAATATGAAGAGCAACTTGATTATCACACACAAGTCCCATCTGACTAATGTTTGATACAAATTAGCTCATCGCGATAGCCATTGCTCGATATTCTGCTTCTGCACTAGACCGAGCAACCACATTTTGTTTCTTGCTCTTCCAAGACACCAAATCTTCTCCTACTAAGATACAATATCCAGATGTAGAATGTCTATCAAAAGGTGATCCTGCTCAATCAACATCTGAGTATCCAACGATCTGCTAATGGCTTCGATCTTCAAACAATAAACCTTTGCTTAGAGCTGATTTTATATTCTGAAGAATGCGGACAACTGCATCCCAATGACTATCACAGGAAGAATCCATAAGCTGACTCACAACGCTCATTGGAAAGGAAATATCAGGTCTAGTCATTGTGAGGTAATTTAATTTACCAACCAACCGCCTATATATTGCAAGATTGCTAAGAGGCTCCCCCTGTCCTGGCAGAAGTTTAAAATTCGGATCTATCGGACTGTCAACAGGTCTACAACCTGTCATTTCTTTCTCTTCAAGAATATCTAAGGCATACTTCCGTTGTGAAATCACAATACCTAAGCTAGACTGAGCGACTTCAATACCCTGAAAATACTTTAATCTGCCCAGATCCTTAGTCTGAAAGTGCTGAAAGAGATATTGCTTCACCTTACTAATACCATCCTGATCATTGTCGGTAATAACAATATCGTCAACACCAGATAAATACATAATTTTGAAGCAGAATGCCGATAAAACACAGAGCGATCAACTTCATTACAAGTCATGCCAAACTTCTGAATAACTGTGCTAAACTTACCAAACTAGGCTCGAGGAGATTGCTTTGGACCATAAAGTGACTGGCGCAACCGACATACAAGGCCACTAGACTCCCTCTGTGCAACAAAACCAGGTGGTTGCTCCATATAAACCTCATCCTCAAGGTCACCGTGAAGAAAAACATTCTTAATGTCTAACTGATAGAAAGGCCAATGACGAACAACAACCATGGATAGAAAAGGAGGACTGATGCTATTTTAGCCACGTGAGAGAAAGCATCACTGTAATCGAGTTCAAATATCTGAGAGTACCCTTCGACAACAAGTCGAGCCTGAAGTCGATCAACCTGGCCATTTGGACCAACTTTGACTGCATACACCCAACGGCAACCAACAGTCGAGTTACCCAAAAAGGAAGAGGAACAAGTTCTCAAGTACCACTTGTATGTAAAACAGACATCTCGTCAATCATAACGTGTCACCACCCTGGATGAGACAGTGCTTCCCTGTAGACTTAGGGATGGAAACAGGGGACAAAGATGATACAAATGCACAATGGGATGATGCCAGACGATTGTAACTTAAACCAACATAATGGGGAATAGGATTAAGTGTGGACCGTATACCTTTGTATAGTGCAATCGGTTGACTAAGAGGGGACAATCCACAATATTAGCAGGGTCAGGACGTGATTCAGCTAGCCTGATGCTGGGCGCGGATGACGATGATAAATTAGGAGTGGTGCAGCTATGGAGGAAGACGAATGGGAGATAGTGACCGAATCTCCAAAAGACGGAACCGGTTGCCAGGGGCGGAGCTACTTTTGTCAAAGGGGTGTCCCATTCGCTGAAAAATTACACTGTATAGATAGGGTTAAAAAAAAATATATAATATATAGTGAGTTGACAACCCTTGACAAACTTCCGATGCAATGGTTAAGGGGTGTCAAAAGTTACTTAAGGTTGCAAGTTCCATTCTCGGTCGCGACATAAATTCAGTTTTACAATTTTTTTAATTTTTAAACAAATATCAAACAACGCCGTTTTATTATTTGTAAGTATTTTTTTCAAATTAATAAACGACCTTACATGAGGGCAATTGGGATTAAAGAAATCCCTAATTTCAAAAGTCAAAAGAGAGCATCTCTCACGCCTCATATTCTCAAATTGCTTAGTCTTTTTGCAAATCGCTGATGGTCGATCTTCGCCTGTCATGGCAGCCACGATAAGTTCCTTTTACTCTATTTTTTTGCCCCTTTCTTTTTAGAAGTTAGGAAATGTCTTTCTATAACTTTCACCAAAATAATTTAATGGGAGACAATACAAATATTTTCCTTGAATATCTAAAAGCTTTTATTTTTATATAATTCCAGATGTCAGTTTTTTCTAATATGCTTAAAGATTATGATGAAAAAGGAAAAGAGAAAACTGCAAAATAAAATTGGAGGACAAACAAAAGTTGGCTGTGAAAGTTGAACTCTGATCTATTATGATTATTTAAAGTGCAAATTGCGTGCTTCTTATTCCTTGTTACATTCAATGATGTTTATGTATTTGGTTGTTTGTGTTTTAATTTTCTGGTCTAGGGATTGTGACTCTTTGTGTGCATCTTGGACTTTTAAGTTTCTTTTGTAGTATATATTTGTAATGAAACATACATCAGAAGGAAAGGATTAATTCCAGTTAAACAAAAATAGTTCTTGTATTATCAATTTAATATTGGGAAACAAGATATGGAGTGAAAATTCATGTACCAAAATTCAGGAAACCTTGGCCAATTTGACTGTTGTTATAACTGTGAATTGTGATATTTTATAGAAAATATTGCTTGTATTTGGCCTAATTAAATTTTGTTTTATAATTCAGAATCAAAAATCAATGAATCAGTTTTTTTCTAAAGTACCAAAATCAAGTTTGGCCGCTCATAATCAATCTAACTTGGAAGATGATGCAGTACCAAAATCAAATTTGGCCACAATCTAACATGGAAGAAGATGCCAACCAATCGGAAGTACCATTGCATTCTTCTCAAAGACAACAAATTAATCTTGAAACTTTAAACCCCGATCCGGCAGAAAGCACTCAAATCTTGGACTATCATCCAAACCTCCGCGATGTGATTAGAAGAGCATACATTCAAAGAGGTGCTTGTCAACCTCGAGAGCATAACTTTCCTCAAACAGATTTTTATGGAGTTATGCATCGTTTCAATCCTAAATGGTTTGATGATTATAATGAGTGGTTGGAGTATAGTATAAGTAACGATGCAACATATTGTTTGAGTTGTTATTTGTTTAAAGACGATAACATTCGTCAAGGTGGAGGTGATGTATTTTCGAGCATAGGGTTTAAGAGTTCAAAAAAAAAAGCTTTGATAAGCATGTTGGTGGCTCAAGTAGCTTTCATAACCAAGCAAAAAGGAAACAACGGTCCATTATATCTGCATTGGAGAAGCAATCTAATCAAGTTAAGCATGATTACTGGATCCGCTTAACTGCTTCGGTTAATGTCATAAGACTTCTAATGAAGCAAGGATTTGCATTTCGGGGTCATGATGAATCTAAAACATCATTAACAAGGGTAATTTTCTGGAAATTCTCTCATGGTATGCAAAAGAATGTGATAAAATTCATGATTATGTATTGGAATATGCTCCTCAAAATGATAAGATGACTTCTCCAATGATTCAAAAAGACGTTGTGACCGCACGTAAGATGGAAACAATTAAAGCTATCATTAAAGAATTAAATGGTGATACTTTGCCTTATTAGTTTATGAATCTTTTGATGTGTCGCGAAAGGAGCAAATGGCTATTGTCTTACGATATGTTGATAGAATGTGATTTGTGGTGGAGCGACTTATTGACATTGTTCATGTCAAAGATACTCGTGCTTAATCTCTAAAGAAGGCAATTCTTTATTTACTTGCTAAACATTCCTTAAGTCTATCATATGTTCATGGACAATGCTACGATGGAGCAAGCAATATGCAAGGTGAGCTCAATGGCCTTAAAGTGAGCTCAATGGCCTTAAAATGTTGATTAGGCAAGAAAGTAGATCGGCTCATTCTATTCATTGTTTTGCTCACCAACTTCAATTAACTCTTGTTGCGATTTCAAAAAAATGTATTCAAGTAGGAGAGCTTGTAGTTTCGGTCTCAAATATTCTGAATGTGTTGGGATCTTCTTTTAAGCGTGTGGATGAATTTCGAGAATCCCAAAAGGAAAGAGTTAAAGAGGCATTAGATACGGGTGAACTTAAAACCTGTAGAGGCTTGAATCAAGAACTTGGTCTTTCAAGAGCTTGTGATACTCGTTGGGGATCTCATTTCAAATCTTTTAAAATTTTTATTCTTATGTTTGGCTCTATTCTTGATGTTCTTGAAGCACTTATTGTTGATGCACGTTTGATGGATGAGAGAGCCAAGGCAATGAGATATCTCAAAACTTGTCAAACATTTGAGGTTGCATTTGACGAGAGATGTTTTAGTAATCACAAATGTGCTAAATAAATACTTACAGAAAAAGGAGCAAGATATCGCAAGTGCCATGCTGCTTGTAGAAGTAGCAAAGAGAAGCATTTAAACCTCCCTCTTGTATTCTGCTTGGTGAAATTCGCTTTGCTTTTGCCAGTTGTCACTGCCTCGGTTGAAAGAGCGTTTTCGGAAATGAATTTTATCAAGAATGACTTGCGGAATCGAATGAATGATGAACTTTTGAGTGGTTGCTTGGTGCCTTATGTAGAAAAAGATGTATTTAGTACTATATCTAATGATGATATTGTAAAATCATTTCAAGAAATGAAGCCTCGTGGAGTACGGTTGTAATAATAATATTGTTTTGCTTTAGGCTGTGTAGGCTGTCCTTTCTCAAGCTCGTTAGAACGTGTTTGTTCCCTATGTTTTGGACAGTTCACAACTTTTCAGCTTGTTTGTTTTATGTCTATCTAGCTTTCTGCTTGATTCAACATATGAGGTAAAATGTGGTCTGATGGAAAAGAAAGTTTTTTGTTGTTCTTGTTATTTCACTTGTAGAATCATTTTTCTTGGTTTCTTCTTTAGATCTTGACACCCCTTTGTATAAATCTTGACTTCGCCACTGCTGGTAGCCCCTCAAAAATATCTAAGTGATTACCTGGACCTGTTAAGTATGATTGGGTTTCAAAGAAGGTGACATCAGCGGCCATAAGATACCGATGGAGGTCAGGAGAATAGCATCGATATACCTTTTGCGTTCTCGAGTAACCCAGAAATACGCACTTAAGAGCACGATGAGCTAACTTATCTTTTACTGGAGTAAGGTTATGAACAAAACACGTACTCCCAAATACACGGGGTGGAAGAGAGAACAAAGATAAGTGACAAAGAATGGAACTTGAGATTGATTCTTAATAGCTGAAAATGGCATACGATTAATAAGATAATAAGATATAAGAACTACTTCCCCCAAAAATGCATTGGAACATGAGATTGTATGAGTAGGGTACACAAGCAGTTTCAATAAGATGTCTATTATTTCTTTTAGCTATCCCATTTTGTTGGGATGTCTATGAACAAGATGTTTGATGAATAATCCCATGGGAGTTCATAAACTGTTGAAATGGGAAAGACAAATACTCTAGGCATTTTCACTACGAAATGTGCGGATAGAAATCTCAAATTGGGGTGTGCATTCGAATCGGTTTATCGATAAATCGAATCGATTATTTGTTATTCAGTTTATCGATTTATTGATTTCGATTTCGATTTCGAAATTTTCCTTATCGATTTATCGATTTCGATTTGTCCTCTTCGGTTTATTGGTTATCGATAAATCGATAAAATATACTAAAAAAAATTATTTTTTTTTAAATTGTTAAATTTTTTTTTTAAAATTTTTTTGTACCCTTATTCTATAACACCCTTTCCTTTACCCTAAGTCCTAACCCTATTGTTTCTTCTACCACATTTAAGGAATGATCATATTTAAAGCTCAAGGAATGAAGTTCAAATTAATGGAAAACAAAATTAGTCGCGATGATGTATTTTTTTTTTATACCATTAGAGTGTTGGTGGCGTACATTTGATCCCTTAATTTAGTTTCGTTGCATATGCTTGTTGACACTATTTTTAAGTTATAAATGATGTTCATCTTATTTTAGCTTCTTTTTGTCCATATTAGTTAGGCGTGTTTATAACGTTATACTTTACGTGGAATCCCGTATATTTTCTTATTGGTGTAATCGATAACCGAATCGATAAGCCCCAAAAATTGATAAATCGAAATCGAAAAAATCGAAAACTTATTGAAACGATAACGATAAGTATATGTACAAATTGATAATCGATAAGTAATTGTCGATAAGGGTCAAAATCGAATCGATAAATCGAATGCACACCCCTAATCCCAAATTGATTTTGAATTTCAGCATGGAAGGTCCGGAAATAGAAAACAGCTCAGATCGATTTTTCATCAAAAATATCCAAGTGCACCTGGAATAATCATCAATGAAACTGGCAAAGTAGCGGAATCCCAAGGTAGAATTGACCCGACTAGGACCCCAAATATCTGAATGGACTAAAGTAAAAGGTGACTCTACTCGATTATCAAGGCGCCACAGGAAATGGGAGTGGGTATGCTTATCGAGCTGACATGACTCACACTCTAGAAAGGACAAGTGAACCATTTTCTGAAGTTTTGACAAACTGGGATGACCCAATCATTTATGTAATGAATTTGGTGAATCAATAACGGGACAAGTTGTTGAAGGAAGACAAGATGTGAGTCCATATGATTTTGCAAGGATAAGGTAATAAAGTCCATCTGATTCACGTCCGGTACCAATGATCCGTCCCATACTGCGTTCCTGTATAAAAACAAGGTCATCAAGAAATAAAACAACAGATTTAAGTGATTTGGCTAAGCGACTAACGGCTATGAGATTAAAGGACTACCGGGAACATAAAGAACTAAATCTAAAGGTAAGGAAGGAAGTGGACTTGCTTGACCTATTGCAGTTGCCAATGTTTGAGACCTATTGACCATTGTGACTGATGATAGCGATTGAGAATATGAAATACTAGTGAAAAGAGATTTGTTACACAGAATTGCACCTAAATCAATGACCTAAGACTCAGAAGTTGAAGATTGGAGACACAAGTCACACTACTATCTGTTTGAACAACGGAAGCTATCCCGAAGATGCCTGTTTACATGCTTTGTACTGAAGGAACTTAATATAATCCAGTAAAGAAACTATCTGGATTGGATCTTACGGATTGTGAGTTAAAGGTTTCAAATACGAATGTCATTATAATGTTGCACCGGAAAAAGCAGTTTTTTTCTTGAAAAGTCTCACGCCGAAAAAATCACTATTCACGCCGGAAATATAAAAAAGTGTTCGGAATTTGTTTTAAATTGAACGGGTAGGGTCGGAATTGCAAGGGAAACAAGCTGTCCTGATGAGCCGTCGCCAAAAAATGGTCGGAAGGTGCCCGACACGTTGGTGTGTGACGTCGAAACTTTGCCGGAATTTTTTTTCCTGCGGCTATGGGAGCGCGTGCAGGGTTTTCTCACTGAGATTTTTTTTTATGGGTTGGTCGCTGGAGGCCGATCTAGTTTGTGGTGGTGTTAGTTTTTTCACAACACTGACAAAAAGTGGATTTTTAGTTGCGGTTGTGTTTGCCGGAAAAGACTTTTAGTTGACTCATTTCTCTTCCCGGAGTCACTGGAATTTATGCACAACGATAAATCTCTCACGATTGCTTTGATACCACGTGAGAATGCGCAGGAGAAATATTATTAATTAATATTCTATGTTACAATGAGCCCTATTTATATGTATACATAACACATAACCTACTTCTATTACTTTAGGGACTAGGACTAATTACATATATTCACATAACTATTCTAACATATGTCATTTACCTTCTTGTCTGCTTTAATTTGTGAAGATATTTTATTATGTCTTTTGTGCAGGAAATGTTGAAATCACGGGCTGCCCTTCCTATTGCTGACCTAAAAGGCAAGATTCTGCATTCACTGGAGGAGAATGATGTTTTGGTCATTTGTGGGGAAACAGGTTGCGGGAAAACAACTCAGGTGTTGAATTCATAAATTTTGCCTTTATATTTTCCAAATTACTTCAATACCGCGTCGCACTGCAGCTTTCACTTTGTTTTGGTGCTACTAATTATGTTCTTTGGTCAGTTTTTTTTCCCACTCGTCAGATAACTTTCTTTCCCTAGTTTTAAACAATGATCCTAGCTTGACATGTTTTGTCAAATTAGGGGAATAGCAAATCATTGCTTTTAATTCTCAGATAATTAGCTAATAATAAAATTTAAAAACTCAGATAGTGAGCTGCGGAGAAGACCCTACATAGCTAAACAGTTACTAGAGAAATAAGTCGGCAGAAATACTATTCCAAATAAAGCTAATTGACCTAAGAAGTCAACTAAGATGGTTTTTCTGTGCAATGGAGAGTATCCTGTAAATTTTCGTTCGTTTCTGGAAACACTGAAATCTTACATTTTGATTTCTGTAGGTCCCTCAATTTATACTGGATGACATGATTGAATCAGGACGTGGGGGACATTGTAACATTATATGCACACAACCAAGGAGAATCGCGGTCAGTGCTATCCTTCAGTAATAATATATATGCTTGCCCTGACTGAAACAGTGGCCCTGGAAGTAAATTTATTTAACTTTCTGCTTATTTGACTCAAAATAAAATGTAATTTCCACGCGCCTGTTCTGCTGACATTCTCAACTTCTATGATAACACTTGTTACTTTGTTTATCTTTCACGGAGATGCCAATACTTTTGCAGCTTTTAGCTGGTTGTGAGAGTGAAAACTGGACTCAGAGGAAGTGACTGTTTATGCTTTTGCAGTTATTCGCTGATTGTGAGAGTGAAAATTAATTCTAAGTTTTTGTTATGGTGGAACTACAAAAAAGGAAGAACAAAAAAAAGAAAATCGATTTACAACAACAACAACAACAACAACAACCCAGTATAATCCCACTTAGTGGGGTCTGGGAGGGTAGTGTGTACGCAGACCTTACCCCTACCCTGGGGTAGAGAGGCTGTTTCCAAATAGACCCCCGGCATCCTTCCCTCCAAGAACTTCCCACCTTGAACTACAAAAAAGGAAGAACAAAAAAAAACTTTTATTGAAATTGGTGGACAACAACATGGCTCCTTATTCTCATAATTAAAAACGTGGCCCTTTATGTAGAATTCTTGAGCGTCATGAAATAAGGTAACTCTCATAATTATGGGATAATCATTATGAATATATGACCATTATATTCTTAATGATTTTCTTGACATTTAGCATAATTATTAAGAATATTCCTCATAATAAACTATTCTATGATATTTAAGACACTTCCTGTAACTCAAAGTGGCGAAACAACATGAGTTTGTTTATTTCTAAACAATTAATACTTAAAAGCCAGCAAGATAATAAGCAGTCACTGGAATAGAGTCCTGATAATTGTGAAGAATAACTAAAAAGAAGAGCTGGATTCTTTTTTTGGAGAATTGCTAACTTGCACATTGAAAGAAATTTCTCTTTGCAACACACCGGAAACAAATTTATTCTCAGTTACTGAAAGGAGATATGGTGATGCAAATCGTCTTGACATCATTGACATAGCTTGAATTGTCGGTCGAAGAGTAAGTGGAAAAGTTGCTGGCACAGTGATAAGAGTGTGAGAAAGCTTGTACAATGCCCTATTTATATACAGTGATTACAATAGGTATCTACTTCCCGATGTGGGACACTATACATGACTAACTACTTAACAAAGAGTATTGTTGAACTCCCAGAAGAATAATCAGATAGTGGGCAGAATAGGAAAGCTGTCGTCACAACGGCTTTTGGAAAGAGTGACGGTGGCCATCAACAATTGCTAGATGCCAAATTGTGAAGGAGGGACTTTCTCCCTGCTCAGTCTAGTCCTCTTCAAAGGGCGGAGTTTAGAGCACTATCAGCAATCTTCGGGGTGAATAGAGCTAGTTTGTACAGTTGAAACTGGGGAATGGTAATAATACTCAATTGTGGTCTGATGTATGGCTTGGAATGAAAGCTTAAGAGCAAAATTTCTTGTTTTATACAGCTGTTCCACAAATCAAAATGGGAGAGTAGCGAGATTTTTATTCAAGCAATGGTTGGCAGCTGATCTGCAAGAGGGGTCTCAATGATTGGGAAGTAGATGAATTTGCTCAGTTGATGCAGTAACTGGACACTGTCAGTTTGGAGGACAACAGGAGAGATTCATTGATCTGAGCAGCAAGCAATGATGGAAATTTCACAGTCAGATGATGTTATAGTCTGTTACAGAAACAAGGGTTATATGAATCAGAATGGCTATGGAGAGCAATATGGAAGACAAAGGCACCGGTTAAAGTTGCTTGTTTTGGATGGGTTGCAGCAAAGGAAGCTTGCCTAACTCAGGAGTACCTGCAAAAGAGAGGAATTACTCTAAGTAATAGATGCTATACGTGTTGGGAGCTCTTCCGAAATATGTATGGTGTCAAGTGGGCAATGTCCCCCAGCATACAGAGCTTGTTGGAGACATGGCAACTCTAATGAATGGCAAATAGTCAACAATCAATATGGAGAACAATCCCTCTATGTGTTTTATGGACAATATGGCTGGAAAGAAACAGGGTCTCTTTTGAAGGGAAAAGGCAACATATATCCAGGATTAAGAATAGGTGCTTATTAAATTTGTATCTCTGGTGTACAAGAAGTACTAGGGAAAATATGGAGCAATACATGGATTTTTTAAGAGGATATAGGAGATATGTAGTTGCCATGTTAACGGTAAATGCTGGTCTTTTGTAACTACAACCATCTTGGCAGTTGGTACCTTTTATTAATAAAATCTTACCTTATTGAAAAAAGGATTAATGTTGTAGTTAGTTGAATTGTCGGTACAGAATATTAGTTGGACTTCGTGAAGCACTCCAATTTAGAAGAGGTCTATCACATCAAGGACAATGCTAATTTGAGCTCTTGTATATTGGATCTCCTACCACATACACAAGAAATCGATCATATTAGAAGCACACATGCATGGAGCTCAGAAATTAGGGTAGATAATTTTTTCTTCTTTTTATTTGGGGTTGGGGGTGGGGGGTGGGTGGGTAGGTACTTGTCAACCACTACTTGAGATTTTCTCTAGTGATTTAGCTAAGATTGGATTCTCTTCCTCTTCATTTTTATTTGTCATTGGGCAATGCTTTCACCTTGCTCTTTACACCTGCATATCTGGTTTTCTCTCACTTAACAAGATTGCTGATTATCATTTTCTCTTTGCTAGGCTATTTCAGTGGCTGAAAGAGTTGCTGACGAGCGTTGTGAATCTTCACCAGGTTCGAGTGACTCCTTGGTTGGTTACCAAGTTCGCCTCGATAGTGCAAGGTATTGCTTCCCAAAGTCTTCATTTATAAATGGATACAAAAGCACTTTTTCCCAACAAAAAAAGGATACAGAATCATGAAATTGGATGTCATGTTGACTCAAAATTTGCTCATGTTTAGAAACTGATTTCTATTACTTGTTTAGGTAAATGAAGCTACCATTGCTTAATAACATCAGTCATTTATCTCGAGATGGCTGCATGTATGGATTATGCATTATCGTTTCACTTTGTTTGTGCATGATCATCTCAGTCGATCATATTAAATATGTTTTAATCCAGTCTACCACGCATGGCTCGTGGAAGGAGTAGGAATATAAATAAGACATTGCTGATTGGATCGAGAAATAGAAGGATTTAGGTCTCGAATTTTAGGATACTCGGGTTCACATGGATAGCCAATTTTCTGCATAAATGCTCTGCTACTTTTCCTGCTAAGCATAGATTTCCTTAAACATTCAAAACCTGTTTTTGCTTAGCTTTTTATGGGTCTGGTTGTCATCATATAAAGAAATCTCCCATCAGTGGTCTACCCAGAATAAGTATCCTTTTATACTAATGCTTTAAAAACTATTATTACCATTAATACTGAAGTATCTTACTGATTCTGTTATTCTCTTGTGATTATTATGTTCGAAACATCATCTATTAATTCTTCATTCTCTTTTAGGAATGAGAGAACAAAGCTCCTCTTTTGTACAACTGGCATTCTTTTGAGAATGTTTTCAGTAAGTCGCCTACTAATTATTGCATGCTTACTGACTGCAAGTTCTGTGTTTTGAATTTGTTCGTCGTAATAACATACTTTGCCCACTTTACTTTTTTAAAAATATAAATAAATTAGCAGAATGTTAAAATATTAACCAATAACATTTTTGTGCTATATATTAAATGTATTATTTTACAGGGAAATAAAAACTTGGCTGGTGTTAGTCATATCATTGTTGATGAAGTGCATGAGAGGTCACTTCTGGTGAGTTTTTGTGCACTGGATGATATTGTTGATGAATTGTTGCGACCAACTATATTTTATTGTTAGTTAATTGCCACTGGCTTATAATATAGATCAGGCTATCAAAAAATTGACCTCGTGAATATGAAAGCACGTTGTTTAGATCTTTTCTTATGCTGATTCCAATGACATTAGGTACCTACTAATGGTGGCCGACTAGATATAGACCATTGTTGTGCGGCCAGTTATACATGTTGAAAGTTTGAGGAAAGAGGAGAAGATAAACCAGGGAAATGCATGATGTAGTGTCTAAACTAGTATCCATTGTGATAATTGGTTACATCCATACTAAATCATTCCCCTTTTTGTTTTCTGATAAGGTAGATAATATTATTATGATGGGAAAATATCTCGTACACATATACCAAAAGGTAGAGAACCTACAAAAGTTATGCTCTCCCAAAAAGATACCCAATATTTTTAATACAAATCGTAACCTCATGGGTGCATCAAAAGAGATGAAAAATGAGACGAATAAAAGAGACGAGAAATGAGAGGCTATTCTCTTTTTAGAAGTTCTCGTATTCCTTTCTTTTCATAAGACCCACATGAGTGCTAGTGGGGCAATATCCGACGTCCTTTGTCTTCTCTTCTTCTTCTAAAGGTCTTATTGGATGGTGCCTCCTTCACTGGGCTCGATCATCCTCCATTGTATTGTATCTCGAACCATCTCAGGATCTCTCACCACTGGCGAGTTGCATCCTGACAATGCAAGAGGAGATATTCAAGTCTTTTCTTGTTTTTTCTTTTTTGCATATATAATGCACGGTGACATGTGTAATTTTCTTTCTTGCTGCCAGCCGACTAAAAATGCATGCCTTTCTTGGCGCCCCGTGAATCCAAATAGACAAGCGCAGGAACCCTGACTCCATAGTCCATACTGGCTAAGAGCTTGTGGTAATATGATTTTACAATGAGCCATAAAAATGGTTCTTGTATGTATAGTTGACTGGTGGCTTTTGTAGTGAAACATATTTTGATCTTGGTCTCGCTACGCTTTGGTATACTTCTTGTATATGGGGATTTCCCCAACATTAATAAAAAAATTTACCTTGTAAAAAAAGCATATTAAGAATTATTGATTTGACAAATTTGGAAGAACTACACAAGGGTATGCATACTGTAAAGAAGAAATTAAATGACTTCATTGTTGGGCGTTAGAAGAATTTAGAAGAAAGGAGCTTTTGCTCGCTTGCATATTCACTAGATGACTAGGACCATCAAACTGAAGAGGGAAAGAACACTTTTTGCTGTGGTCTACATTATATACTAACAATCTCAGATTCATCCTCTTTTTTTGTTGTATATTAATGGATAAATAAATTTGGAAACCAGTTGGAAGAAACACTAACCTCTTTGCACAACAGGGTGATTTTCTGCTCATTGTCTTGAAGAGTCTCATCCAGAAGCAATCTGCCCTCGGTACTACAAAACTGAAAGTTATACTCATGTATGGTTTGGTTTCATTTATAAATATCTAGTACCCATTCTCTTGTTCTATGTCCTTTTTCATATTTATGACTGTTCATGGTGGAATTTATTCTTTATAACATTATTTAGGTCTGCAACAGTAGATTCACATTTGTTTTCTCATTACTTCGGTCACTGCCCTGTAATTACTGCTCAAGGCCGAACACATCCTGTTTCAACTTATTTTCTCGAGGATATTTATGAAAGTACCAACTACCGCCTTGCATCCGATTCTCCTGCTTCTTTGAGCTATGGGACATCTACTAGGGAAAAGGTATTTCAGTTTACCTGCCTTAATTGACATTTTAGATGTACTGAAATTTGAAATATTCTTTCTTTGCCAAATAATGCTCTCATTGGCAATTTCTGGCTTCTGCTTTTTAACTGTTTTGAGGTCATCTCTAATACCAATCTATACTTTTAGCTTCTAACTAATCTCTGGTCAAAATCCATTATTAGTAGCAAATGGATCCTGACAAACCATCATGAGTGTTGCTCTGGTACTGACTTACAGTAGAAGTAGATCTTATTGTTATCGACTTGAAGTTCAATGTGTTAGTTTTTTGTTTATGTAGCTTGAGAGCTTCTTATATCTTCCAATTGGATGACTGCAGAATGCTCCTATTGGCAATCACAGGGGGAAGAAGAACCTTGTCCTATCGGGATGGGGTGATGAATCGTTGCTCTCTGAAGAATACATTAATCCCTATTATGATCCCAGTAATTATCAAAACTACAGCGAACAAACTCAAAAGAATTTGGTAATTGTTTCTTAAAAGTTCCTGTTCATTGATGCAAATTAAAATCCTAAAACATTTTACTGAAAGAATACCGTTATGAACCATTTGTCAGAGGAAATTGAATGAAGAAATTATTGATTATGATCTTCTCGAAGACCTGGTATGCTACATTGATGAAACATACCCTGAGGGTGCTATACTGGTTTTCTTACCGGTAAGTATCAATTAACACTTAAAATTAGGTTTTGATTTTCTCTTTCAGAGTTTTATTCCTGCATAAAAAAGGAAGTATGACTTGTGAAATATATTCTGCTGCAGGGGGTTGGAGAAATACATACCTTACTTGATAGACTGTCTGTCTCCTTCCAGTTTAGTGGACAGTCTTCTGAATGGATTCTTCCTTTGCATTCTTCTGTAGCATCCGAGGATCAGAAAAAAGTGTTTATGAGACCTCCTGAAAACATCCGTAAGGTAATGTTTTCTATTTAAGCTTAGGTTCTTTCGTTGTAGACATTTATGCTATCTAATTCCACTGTATGCATCTTATCTTCTTCAGTTTAGGTTCTTTCCCCTCTGCGCTTTTCTGTTCTCTTTCGTGTGTTGGTTATATAGTGTCTTTCTTGTGTTATTAATCTGCATAATTGTCTGAACACAATTAAATCAACAAATACGGGAAGATGGTAAATGGCTGTTTCCCTGTCTATAGTGCAGTAATTCATTTTGATATTTTTTCCGAATGATTTGCCCTTAGAAAATGCTTGAATGGAACAGATACTTGGGCTTGCTAATTACCTTCTACCAGAACTAGCAATTGGATCTCCTTTTGTTATTACACATACCAAGTAAAAGGGATATGAAGTCTTATAGACTTTTAACTGAGAAGAATCTTCGCTTCTTTGCATATCCTCTCATTGACCACACAATGCTCTAATTGCTCTTGCAATCTGGCACCCTTGATCTTGTACTGATTGTTAATACCCGAGATTCGCATTCTTTGATTAAAACCTATGTGATGAAGCCAACAAGCTTACTGTCTTCATCCTAGCTCTCCCATGTTCTTACTGCTGTGTCATTATTCAAGTACTTGCTGCTCCGCTCCTACAGAGGCCTCATCCAACAACTTCTACTTTTCAGCTTTCGTTGGCGACTATCAATTTGCATCAAAACCCTTGTCTACTGACATAATTCATGTTTGATTTCAGATGATATGCTTGGCACATTTATCCATCTGGTTGTGTGACTGGTACATGATATAATAGACTTCAATTACTCCGTTTCACACCCCTAATTATTAAGTAGTGCCAGTATGACGTCCTTTTATGATACTGGTACTATCTTCATAGAGAGCTGAGAAAGGGAAACCTTTCTTGATGTCGTTTATAATGAAGAACCGTGTCAGGAAGGGTTCAAAATGGTGTGCAAGGTCTCTTAAAAATTGAAAGTTAGAATTTCAGTTTGAATGTTGAAGCTGCTTGGATGAGTTTCTTCTCAAGGGTCATTCAGCAAGAACACATTTACAACCATGTGGTGCATGATATGAAGAATGGAAAGGTCCAACATGGGACGAGCTATGTTTATTTTGTCTTATTGCAGATAATGCAGAACATCATTCTACCTGTCTAGATATGCATGCTCATCATTTACTCCATGAGTCCTTGTTGGACCATACTTGCCTTCAATTGATAGTTGTACGGAGAAAAACCTCTTCTTTGTCATCACCATTTTGTTTATTTTTAAGTGATTAATTTGCTTATTGTTCTGTATTTGACTTGGGAATTACCTTTTTCAGGTTATAATAGCTACAAATATTGCAGAGACTAGCATAACCATAGATGATGTAGTTTATGTGGTAGACTGTGGAAAACACAAAGAAAATCGCTATAATCCAAAGAAGGTAGGTTTTCTGCTCTCTTTCGTAGCTAATGCCAAGGCTGATTATTTCAGAAGATTGTTGTCTCAATGTACGGCAGCTTATTTGCATTTCGCTGTTCTGTACTACAATAATTAATATATAAGGGTCCCTCCATATGGCTTCATGCTTCTACATGAATTATATCTAACATTTGAAGTATTTTATTTCATCAACCTTTTTAGACTTTTCAAGTTCTGGCCCCGCAATAGAAGTGTTGCGACAACTCCATCTAGATAATGGCTGGTTCCTAGCAGTACTGCTATAAAAAATGTTTGCATGTATCTATGGAGGCATTTTCCATCTTAAGTTTTCTCTATCATTTTTAGCTTTTGGTGTGTGAATTTGAAATTGGCTGCAAGACATGTTCAGCATTGCGATTTGGATAGAGAAATATTTGTCTATAGATGGTTATGAGCCTGAAGAAAAGTTTCAAGTCACACATATATTGTCATCTCTGTTAGGTAAATAAAAGCTCATTAGATGTATTTCTGTGGCAAACTGGTTTAGCTGACGAAGTGGTTTCGACAACATCAAAACCAGAGAGAGGACAAAATTACGTTTTTGCTTGGTGATGAGGTTAAGGCATGATGACTCTTGTATATCATCTGGTTTTCTACATTGGGCTTTCAATCTTTGAATAAAGTGAAAGGCCTTAGTCCTTTAGCATGCGATAAGTATACCACCCTGTTAGGCTTTTCTAGATCCAGTCATGAGCTTTTATTGCTGACTTTCTAAATGACACGATTTACTTGTCGGGACCTCTGCTTTTGTGTGTGTTCGTCTAAAGAAATGTCAATTTCCTTTGCTTTTTGTCTCCAGAATCTGGTGCACCAGTAATCACATTTGCTATTGTTTAAACTTCTTGATTTTAGAAATTGTCAAGCATGGTTGAAGATTGGATATCTCAAGCAAATGCAAGGCAACGTCGAGGCAGAGCTGGACGTGTAAAGCCAGGAATCTGCTTTTGTCTCTATACTTCTTACCGATATGAGAAGCTCATGCGACCTTACCAGGTATGGGGTATTAGTGATTTTTCCTCGTTACTTTATCTAGTACTGCTGTTCTTCGTTTCAGATAATCTTCTCTCTTACATTGCACTGATGTTTAATTTGGCCTTGCTAGATCCCGGAGATGCTGCGAATGCCTTTGGTAGAATTGTGTTTACAAATCAAACTGTTATCACTTGGAAGCATAAAGCTATTTTTGTCTATGGTGATTTTATTATTTTTTTAAATTTTATTCAGATACAATTCTATGCATTTTGTTCTATGGATTTTCTAACTCATTTTTTCTTCCCAAACTTCGTCTTGTTAGGCTCTTGAACCTCCAAAGGATGAAGCTATTGCGTCAGCAATTTCTTTATTGTATGAGGTATACCTCATGCTATTTAATCTGTCTTTTGGTTTCTTAGCATCAACGTAGGTGCTATAATAATGACATCATAAGTGAATGACAGGATATGGAAGGTTATCGACTCTCCCAGGAAGAAATAAACAATGTTTATCAAATATAATATTTTTAACTAGAGAGCCTAAGAAGACATTTAATCCTTCACTCGGAAGATACTTATTTAAAACAATAAAGTTTGCACATGGGAGATCTATTTACATATAATATTCCTTTTGTAGTGTTGTGGTTTTACACTCTTCCTGGAGCTTTCTTTTTTCTGATGAAGTAAGCGGAATTTTATATATGGCATCCAGAAGATGCAAGAAGTATAAAAGAGAGTACATAAAAGACAGTCAGCTATGAACAAAAAAGAGCAGCAAGAGCTAAAGAGCTGACAAAATCAAAAAAATTCATATGACAGTCATTAGGAGCCAAATAGTGCCAACTATACAACCATAGAAGACATCTAGCCTTAAGCGCCAAAGGAGGAGTTGATATCCCGTCAAAACACCTGCGATTCCTTTCTGACCAGACACAACAAAAGATGCAGGCAGGAACCATCTGCCAGATTTTCCTGATGGACTTATCAACTTTCTAAAGAGACCAGCATTCATAGTCTTCCTGGAGCTTTCTCTTTGGTCTCTTTCATTGAGAGCATCTAGTTACCTTATATATTTATCCCTCTGTCTCAGATCATATGACACATTTTCTATTGTTGGAACGTCCTAAATGTTTCAACTACCCCATTTTTATACAACATTCTCAACTTTCAAGATTCAAATTCATGAAACTACTCACTTTTGAAACTGCAGTGTAGTGTTTTCTCTACCAAACTAACTTTATAACTAGTATTTAATTTTTTTTCCTACTATCACCAGTATAACGTATATGGTCAGATTAGCCCGTTAACGCTTTATCTGATCAACTATGTGTCATATAAAATGGGATGGGAGTATAAGTAAGCAGGATCCATACGCTCTAGCAAGTCTTGTATAATTTGAGACATCTGCTTTTGTTTCATCCATGTCAAAATGTACTTTAATATAGGTTTCTACTATGCTTCATTTGTATTGAGGCATACATTTGTCATGTCTTTGGATGGTTCCATTTTATATGATGTCATTTATAATGTTCATGCAAGATGGTAAACTGTCTTGCATAGCTTGGTTTGTTACTTGTAATGCACTTACATTCAAAATTTGTTTCCTAAATAATATTTCATCCACGTGCTTTCTTCTTATGCATTTAAAAGATACTTTTCTGTGTTTCCATGTAAAATTGCTAAATTCGCCATATTGTTTGTGCATGAATGCCAGTGGAACTGCACAGTTTTGTGCTATATGGTGATGATCTCATAGTTTAATTTATGTCCAGGTTGGTGCCGTTGAAGGGGATGAAGATTTAACTCCTCTCGGGTATCATTTGGCGAGACTTCCTGTTGATGTGTTGGTTGGAAAGGTAGTTATGTAATTATCCCCATTCTTCAACATCTTGTATATTTCCCATTACAACTCTAATTCACAAACTTTTTTTTTTGAAAGGTAAATAATTTTATTGATGATTTCTTTTAAAGAAAATTTAGTGATGGAGAAATCTTCTGTATAGAAGCAGCATACTAAAAAGTAGAGAATTTACCCAAAATATGATTCTCTACAAGTTTATGGACAAGAAGAAGGACTTGCACATGGTGTTTATCGACTTGGAGAAGGCGTACGACAAGGTTCTAAGAGAGGTGTTATGGAGGTGCCTGGAGGCGAAGAGCGTGCCGGAGGCCTACATTAGGATGATCAAGGATATGTATGATGGCGCTAAGACGAGGGTTAGGATGCTGGGTGGCGACACAGACCACTTCCCGGTGGAAATGGGGTTTCACCAAGGATCGGCGCTCAGCCCCCTCCTATTTGCTTTGGTGATGGATGCTCTAACTCGGCATACCCAAGGAGACGTGCCATGGTGTATGCTATTCGCCGACGATATTGTCTTAATAGACGAGTCGAGGGTCGGTGTTAACGAGAGGTTGGAAGTTTGGAGACAGACCCTCGAGTCAAAGGGTTTCAAACTAAGCAGGTCTAAGACTGAATACTTGGAGTGCAAGTTTAGCTCCGAGCCGAGCGAAGTAGGAGCTGGTACGGACGTGAAGCTTGGTTCTCGGGTCATCGCCAAGAAGGACAGTTTCAGATATCTTGGGTCGGTGATCCAGGGTGACGGAGAGATCGACGAGGATGTCACTCACCGAAGAGGGGCTGGGTGGTCGAATTGGAGGCCTGCGTCGGGAGTCTTGTGTGACAAGAAAGGGCCATAGTATCTCAAGGGGAAGTTTTATAACGCTGTGGTTAGACCAACAATGCTGTACAGGGCAGAGTGTTGGCCAATGAAAAACTCCCATATCCAGAGAATGAAGGTAGCGGAGATGAGGATGCTCAGGTGGATGTGTGGGCACACCAGGTTGGATAGGGTCGGGAATGAAGTTATTCGGGAAATGGTAGGGGTAGCCCCAATGGATGAGAAGCTGCGAGAAGCGAGACTCGGGTGGTTCGGGCATGTGCGGAGGAGAAGCCCCGATGCACCGGTGAGGAGTTGCGAGCGGCTGTCGGTAGTTGGCGCGAGTCGTGGCAGAGGGAGGCCCAAGAGGTATTGGGAGGAGGTGATTAGGCGGGACATGACTATTATGCGAATTTCCGAGGACATGGCTCTTGATATGAAAGTATAGAGGTCTAGTATCAAGGTTGTAGGTTAGGGGCTTCTATTATTTCGCGGGATAAGGATGGGTCGGGGGAGGGTTCCCGATAGGTTAATATCTCTGTGAGTACTCCTAGAATTACTAATGCCTTTTGTTCATGTTGTTGCTTTGTTTACTTTGCCCTTTTATATGTTAGTTTTTTGTGGTTTATTCTGGAGTCACTAACGCTTTTTCTTTTGTTTTGTTTTGTTTTTTCTCCTTTTCTCGATCTTTCGCCGAGGGTCGATTGGAAACAGCCTCTCTGCCCTATCGGGTAGGGGTAATGCCTGCGTACATATTACCCTCCCCAGACCCCACCCTGTGGGACTATACTGGGTAGCTGTTGTTGTTGTTGTTGTTGTTGTATGATTCTCTACAAGTGACGCTCAATTTTCAATATAAGCTAAAATTCCATGGGTGCATCAATTATCTGGCTATTTGGGCTTTGTTGACCATTACTTTCTTTTTAAATAGTTTTTCAAATGTGGAACTGTAGATGCTGTTATATGGTGGAGTATTTGGCTGTTTGTCACCAATTCTATCTGTTTCAGCCTTCCTGAGTTACAAGTCTCCATTTGTTTATCCAAAAGATGAGGTTTGTATCCTCAACTTTTAAAAGTTTTTTGATGTCTATATGGAATTTAATTATGTAATGATATGCATATCACAGAGGCAAAATGTTGAAAGAGCAAAGTTGGCACTTTTGAGTGATAAGCTTGGTGGTGAAACTGACTCTGGCAGTGGTAACTGGCAATCTGACCATCTCCTAATGATGGTAGCGTATAAAAAGTGGGAGAAAATTTTGCGGGAGGTTAGTGATCTACTAACTTGCAATTGCTTATGAAATAACTGATTGTGTATCACATATTAACAGCCCAGTTGGACGGCATTGTTGATTGTTAGTCGAATAAGAATTAATAGAGACCTAGCGGAATAGATAGGCAATCATTCCATGAGAGAACATTCAGTCTACTGATAGCATGCTTAAATGTATTTCAACACTTATTACTCGTAAAAAGTTATTTATGAACATTTAATTTATGCATTGTCATTCTTTGAGCCATGCTACTGATGCAGTTCATTTTGATTCTGACAGAATGGAGTCAAAGCAGCAAAGCAGTTTTGCAGCTCATATTTCTTAAGCAGTTCTGTCATGTATATGATAAGGTATGATTTTTATGCCATACTAAGGACATCCCTCGTTATTGATCCATTCCTCTTTATGCAGTGAATCTTAACAGATTGCAACATTTTTTAAAGATTCTCGAACAAGGAAAAATGTCCTGTAGCCTTTGGGGTACTATTTCCTACTCTGGAATGCCTGACCTATCATGTAGCTCCGTTTTCTTGTAATTCAAAAGTGATGGCGGTGTTTTGTGCCTTGGGGCTCTAGAAATGATCAACTAATGGAATTATGGTTGTCATTTTCCACATTTTTTATACTTGAAAGGAAGCCAGTACCTGATCCTGATTCCATTCGTTAATTTCCTGAAATGAGAAATGGTAATAATAAAGTGCATATATAAGATGAGGTTAACACGTTATGAGAGAATGCATAGGATAAGAGGGGAAAAGCAAAACCTCCTCCCCAGCAAAGAGCACTTATTAAATCGGAATAATCTTTACCACCATCAGCATAAACTACCTACCGTTAAGCAAAACCTCCCCCCCATCACCATTTATCATAATAATCATCCGCACCAATCAGCATGTTAAACTTATAATGACCCTTGAAAAAGTCCGTGGAAGACAATATGCAACAAACTCTAAAAACAGGATATATACTTGTGGTTTGCACAGTTTAGCTCTTCCATAATAAGACACTGAACCACGAGAATTATGCTCCTTTTTTCCGGTTACCTCTCTTTTTAGTTTTTAGACCTTGAATCACTTTCAACTGCTAATACATTTCTTATTGTGCCAGAGACATGAGAATACAATTTGGAACATTGTTAGCTGACATTGGAATCATCAATATCCCAAAAAAGTCGGAGGTATTTTTTTAAGATGCCTATTTATCATTTGCAGTGTTATTATTATGAGTTGCATTTTCATCTTTTAAATTGGATGGTAATTGATAAATGGACCTTGGGCCTAACTCAACCCCAAAAGCTAGCTCAAGAGATGAGGATTGCCCAAGTCTATATAAGGAGACCACCCATCCTCTTCATTATTGATGTGGGACTCAACAATAATAATTTAGTGAATCTAATGTATAAAACTGAACTATGAATTACCTACTTTTTCTTGATATTTAAAATGAGGGAACAATAAAAACACGTCAGGAGGTATCTCGAGGACAATGTTCGACCATGTTGACGTCAGAAAAGGTTAGGGATATTAGGAACTACAGTTATATGTGCATTCCTAGTCGACTCATCGCATAGACAAGCTGCAGAACTTTTTAACAACTTGCATTTCGGGTTCATGATTGCAACCTCTAATTATGTTGCATGTGACTGTGTAGGATCATTTCTTCGTGTAATTAGCATTAGCTTTGATAGACCCCCTTTTCTGTCAAATTTATAAACATCTTCTTTTTGGTTCATTCCTTTTCTTGTTGGGGGTTGGGCCTTGCGAGGGGCAAGGATATCTTCTGGAGTTTAGTCTGCAAAAATATGGCACTATATTGTCACAGCAGGGAACTGCTTGATTTCAGTTTCCTGATTTAAGGGTGGTTTGGCTGGTTATCACTTCCCTCCTACTTACGTGCCAACTCTCTGGTTAAATTGGACTCCAATTTATTCCTTCAGCTTCAATGTATATACATGTTTTCATAATAGTTAAACCTGTAAAATTTACCAAGTATTTAGACGATTTAGTTTCTCTCATCTATCCCTGTTCTAAGTCATTTTACTATTATGGTGTTCTAATTTTGAATAAATTGTTGGATGCAGATTGATTGGAAAAAGAAAGAGAAGCTTGACAGTTGGCTTTCAGATATATCACAAACTTTTAATACAAATTCAAATCATTCCTCAATTCTTAAGGTATATTAAAGATTATCTGTTCCTTTTCACTTCAGAGTCTCAAACTTGAAAGGATATGCCTCGGTATAGGTCTCGCCTGTTGGTTTCCTTCATGCCAGCAGGATGTCAGTGATTTGCCCTTGAATCTACTATTGGGCTTCAGTTAGAACTCAAATCGTCCCATTCCTGATGCTAGTCTCTTAAAGATATGGGGGTTGTACTCTTATTTCTGGGTTACCAATAGAGACATAAAGAAATCATTAATTAAAATATAAGGATCTCCCTTAACTTGGACTGAGAAAAAGTCCTTGGTAAGGCACCATGTACTAATTTTTGTGCATAGCATAAAACAGAAAGTTGAGAACTTTCTACACACACACATACACAACATTGCCGCTGTAGAAGAATTTGTTCCACCATACCAAATTGTTTGTTGATTTGCTGCATTGGTGGCTACCATGAACCAAACCCACTCGAAGATAATCGTAAGTGTCACGCCGATAAAAAATGATAATAATCACACATGTCAACATTAATAAAAGCAATGAGATAATAGCACAATTAGCTCCAAAGGGCTATGAGTTTAGTTCAGATCAACTGCAATCAATGAAACCAAACATCGATGCAAAGTATCTCAACTTCTATGTAAATTTGAAACTTTTTACACGCACTTGTATTCCAAAAACAACACTGAGGTAATTCTACTTTCATGGAGTTATAATGAAAGTTCTTACACCCTCTGGATTCTGTTCAAGTGACCACTATCACTTATCTGAAGAGAGAGATCCAAACCAGAGTTTATAGTTTCAAGATCAAGCTTTTAGCACACGTGTTGTGAGATATTCCAAGCCCTGCATCTACTGATTTTGACATTCCTCTGTTCGAGTACAAGGCACTAGCTCTAATCAAAATTGACATTTCGGCCATTAAAATCAGCTTTTTTACTTTTCCAGAAAGATTTTCTGCTTGTTAATATCCTAGCTGTTGCAAAGGCAGGTTGCCATAAAGCCTATAATGACAATAATAATTTCTCTAAGGGCATTACTGCAAGCTAAATGCATTTGTTCTAAATGTCAAATATAATGGAGGAGTGAAGGATATTATTTCAGTCTCGTTGTTCTTTCTGTTGACTTGCCTGTTTGACTTGTTTGGATTCTCACCTCTATAAATGTGCCTAGGCCATATTGTGTGCAGGTCTTTATCCCAATGTATCTGCCAGAGAAGAAGGCATTGCTACAACTGCTCTCGGGAACCTAAAACAGAGTGCAGGTCTTTCAGCAAAGAGTAACCCTGCATGGTATGATGGAAGACGCGAAGTTCACATTCACCCTTCCTCAATCAACTCTAACTTAAAAGATTTTCAGTACCCATTTATCGTCTTTCTTGAAAAGGTTTGCATTTTCTTAATCAGTTAATCTTTTACTCTGAAAAGCTAACATTCAAGATTTTATGTCTCTGACCTTATCTTTGCATACCCTCCATGCTTACAACAATTTTTGCTTTTTTCCATCACTTTAGGCTAGGAATGGGTGGGGGAAGGAAATTTTAGGTGCCTTTTCTTTATGAAGTTCGTTGTTTTCATGGAATCCTTATATAATGTATAAGTGAATCCTGAAAGATTGTAATGCCAAATTCTATCAAGACATCAGAAAGCAGTTATAGATGATGGAATCTTTAACAGTTAGGCTGTTACTTCAACATCTCTATTAATAAGATGATAAAATTGTGGATTCAAGAGATGATGCCTTTTTGAACTATAGAGAGATTAAATTGGAGCATTGTATATGAAATGCAAGATTAAAATTTTGCAGGGTGGAAAAGAATCTTTTTCAACAAATTATGCTCCCAAAACTGATTTTTTTTTAAAGAGGCGCAAAGATGGAGTAGATCATTGGCAGAATTTGAATAAACTATTCTCTTTAGTATTTATTAGATGATACATTGGATAATCATATTCTCTTTAAGTAATGGACATTCTACTATAGCAACACTGCTAATTAAGCAATTCAACAATTCATCACTAAGTATTAGTATGGACTCCAGTGAAGTTAATGATGACTGGAGAGTGTGCTGAAGCTCTAGGATAGTCATGGGAAATAATCTACTTGAAGATGCTGGAAGAATCATTTTGAGAATTTTGCTAACGCCTCTTAAAAGTGGAAGCCAATTTTGGGCTACATTTCTATAAGATTACTCAAATAATGTGTTATGTGTGTATTTACCTTTCGACACTGCATCATGACCGAGAAGAAGAATTCTTTCAGGATCTAATTGCTATGATTAGAAGAACAAGGTTTTGCTGTTAGCATAACTAATACTATATTTCTGAGTTACTTCTGGCTTGTGAGAGAATTTGAGCATCCTATAAAAACTTTCAAGCTAATGGGTTGATGAATGTCTCAGACCTGTATAATCCCTTTTTGAAGTCCTAAAACAATCTATCCATGAAACTACATAACTCAACACTCTCTTGCACCAGTAGCCCGACTTTTGGGGTTCACACAGAGATTTTAATGACTATTTATGAGTATGAGGAATCAGTTTACCAGAGGTTGGCTCCTATACCATGTGAAAGAATCTAAGCATCTATTCCAATACATTAACATAATGGGCGGTGTATCCCAAGATCTTTATTAAACCCCTTTAAAAAATCTTAAACAACCTATGTAGTATGATGAATAACTCAAAAAGGATCAACCTTGTCATTCTAACATAGTTGAGCAATAATTAAAGGTTGCGTTGGAAAAGATCTCTTAAGTTCCCATGGAAATACACTTTGACAAACAAACACTACTTTAAGCATAGGCGGATCACGGATTTCAGGAGATGGGTGCACCATTATCCGACCACCGTTTGATTTGGTTCTCTAAGACTTACCTTGGAGAACTATCAATAATAGCATCATTATTTATAGTTACAAGTATTAAATTCAATATTTAATTCAAGGATATATCAAAGGGTTAACCCAAAAATAGAAGAATGCATGACAAAAAAAAAGAAAAGAAAAGAAAGATAGGGCATAGAATTTGAACATAACAGAAAAGAACGAAAAAGAAATAGAAAAATGGCTGAGAGACAGAAAATAGGGAAGTGGATTCGAACACTAGTCCTAGGGGTCGATGGTGCACAAAGCTACCATTGCACCAAATGCTCTTTTGACCATGAGTTCCCATGTGAAAAATTAAGTACTTTATCCGAAAAATATCCCTGTGATACACATCCTAAGGAGGGGAGCATGGGTGCACGTGCCCCACGCCCCTTCACATGGATCCGCCTCTGACTTTAAGGACTCTAGAATTCTAAGAATGGAGCTGGTATATGTTTGTCTGTTTACGTAAAATATTGTTTTATTTAGTAATCGTGGGCTGAAACCTTTTTGTATCCATGGTGGAAGAATATCTAAGAGTTCAACTTGGGTAGAAATGTGTGTTTTTTGTCTTTGTGAATCCATAGCAAACATATCTTAACTATTTGACTCATTCTTGAGTTTCAGAATGTGTTAAAAAGAACAAGGGCAGCCCGGTGCATAAAGCATATGATGCAGACATAATTAAGTAAATAGAAGTGTGCTCTCTCTATTAGCTTAAACTTTTAGATGAGATGATCACACACTTCAACATGGTATCAGAACATGCAGAGGTCCTGGGTTCAAATCTCACTGCCACCCAATATCAAAATCAATGTCTACATGCTTCGCTCACCCTAAAGAATCAAGCCCGCACGTGAGAGGGTATGTTGAAGACATAATTAAGTAAATAAAAGTGTGCTCTCTCTAATAGTTTAAACTTTTAGATGAGATGGTCACACACATCAACGGTATAATCGTGTTCATGCAGGGTTTGGGGAAGGGTTACACCCCAACTATGATGTAGGCAGTCTACCTAATGCAAGCGTTAGTGGCTGCTTCCACCCTCGAACCCGTGACCTATAGGTCACACTGAAACACCCTTACCGTTGCTCCAAGGCTCCTTTTCGACTTTCAAAATTATCGATTGATTTTGTTTAAATAATCAATTGTTGTCCCTTCATGTATTTTGTTGAAGCGTTTTTAAGATATAGTTCTTATTTATGCTACAATTTCAGGTAGAGACTAACAAGGTATTTTTGCGAGACACCACTGTTATCTCTCCTTATACGATACTTCTTTTTGGTGGCCCAATAAATATTCAGCACCAGGTATCTTCTGTTTATGGTCATGCTTTCCCTGTTTTTTCTTTTCCATAACTTTATAAGCTCTTGTTTTTTATTTCTCAAGGAACAGTAGGTGTCAATTTCATTTTTCAATTTTTGTCAGAACTTTGTTGCTTGAACTTTGACATTGTACACATGAGCATTTTCTATCTTATGCTGTATAGTGACGGAGGGACAAGAGACTTACCTGCAAAAGTCTGAAAATTGAAAAGAAACGGAACAAGAAGGGGGGAAACATTGAGTGAAACTATGATTTGCTTTTTCCTATTTAGCATGGAAGAATGAGCATTGTGCTATGAAATGCTTCTTCTGTACACCCTCCTTTACGTTGGTTTGCTCTCCATGATTTTCAATGCAGAAGTAGGGTAATGCCTATTTTAACCCTTGTTCCCCCGAAAAGGAGGAAAATAAAGTGGAGATTGGAGAAAAGTACACAGGCACAATCACCCTCAAAGCAACCAAGATATGTTTTTTGTATTTTTTTAAGAGAATTGGGAACAGTTTCCTATGGTGGAAACTGGTATCAAGTGCTAATTTTACTAAGTAGCATGCTTTCTCTGAGTCCTTTGGGGGACATCGATAAAAATTGGAAAGTGGCCTACTTTCTCTGAAGAGCTTTCCTTTTGGGCTTCTAAATTTTGAAGGCAATGATTCTGTGGAAAAATAAATCAGCTTTTACCCAGGGTTCGGTGGACCCAGATGTTAGCAAGATCTTACCAATTCAGTTCTTAATTTATTGCAGTTATATGCAGGAACAAAAAAGTTAGACCAATTTTCATATGTTTCTACATTATTTTATTGCAATAAACTTGTAACAATTTGTGCTTTTTGAGGAAAATATTTTCTTGTTGGGTCCTAGTTCTGTCTTCCCCCTGTTTCTGTTAGATTTTTGTCCTTCTAGCAGCATTTCATTTTCCAAAAAGAACATGTATGCATATCTCATCACTCAAGGATAGGGGATTGTGGACTAGTTGCAGTTGGAGAAATAAATTATATGGTTCTCTTTATGAACCCTGGCTTAAGGAACTCTATCTGCAACCCTCCTGATTTCATCTTTTTCTTCACTATTTGTGTGTAATTGTTCTGTTCCAGACTGGAAGAGTTACCATAGATGGATGGTTAGAAGTTGTAGCACCAGCACAAACAGCTGTTCTATTTAAGGAACTCCGGCTAACTCTTCATGATATTCTCAAGGAGCTTATTCGTAATCCTCAGGTAGATTTTTATCTCGTTCAAACGGAAAGTTCAGTTTCAGAGCATTTACTGTTACTTTCTGGTAGCATTCACCTAATTATCAATGAATAAGTCAGGAACACAACCTGATACCTTCATACTTAGTGGGCATTACCTTTATAAAAGTATGAGAAACAGATACTTTATTGTATTAGTTCTGATTTATCACCAGCTCAGACCATTTTAACAAATCCGAAGAGATATAGTTGATGTACATTGCGTTTTTCCACCATTACTTTAGGTAGTTATCTGTAAATAATCCTAGTCCTATATGTAGTAAGAGTAGAATATGTCTAGTCCTATATGTAGTAGTAGAATATGTCCTAGTCTCACGTGTAGTAGGAGTAGAATATGTACTATATATAGGGTTTATTGTATCATTATCAAAATATAGAATTTTCTCCCGTGCATTCTCACATGGTACCAGAGCTTCAGTGAGAAAATCATCATTATACGTCATTCCTGTGACATCCGGAAGAAAGATCTCATCCCCGTGCAATTTTCTGGCAACTTCGTCTTGTTCCCCGGGTTCATCATTGCTACAGTGGTACTGTGCATATACTAGTACCACCATCAGATCTAAAAACCTTGTGCGACCAAACCCCAGAAACCTCAGTCACATCAGAACAAATCTTTTCATTGTTTAGACTATTGGCATTTGTTTGCATATTCATTTTCTTTTGTGCCAAGAAAATTCCGTTTCTTTAGGTAGACATTGATATATACACCCTCCATTCACTTTTACTTGTACACTATTGAATTTGCACACCCCTTAAGAAATAATCTCTCCGTTTCAATTTAAAATGAGGTAGTTTGACTCGTCACGGAGTTTAAGAGGAAAAAAAAAAAACTTTTGAAACTTGTGATCTTAAAAGCCGAAGGAGTAAAAGCTTTGTGGGTCCATGACATTTGTATGGTTATAAAAGTTTCTCATTAAGGGTAAAATAAAAAGTTTAAAGTTGAATTATTTCCATTGGTAGAAATGTGTCAATCTTTTGGAACAAACTAATAAGGAAAGTATGTCATCTAATTTGAAACAGAGGAAGTAATAAATAAAGTGCATAATTTATCATAATACCCATATTAATTGGTGTATAGTCTTAATGGATTTGAAAATAATTTGGAATGTTATTAATGCTGAGGGCAAAACAGGAAAAATATGAGAAAAGTGACAACTAAACTGAAAATTTATTTTTAGAATACTTGACAACTGAAAGTAAATGGAGGGAATAGCAGCTACAAAATGCTTTTACGGTTTGTGTTCATATTTTGTTTTTTCTCCAAACTTTCAATCCTTTAAACCTTGTTTTGGATTGATGAATTCTTCTGACACTTAATATCTCAGGTTTCCCGGGTGAATGATAATGAAGTTCTCAGATCTATAATCCAGTTGCTATTAGAAGAAGATAAACAAAGAAAATAACCGCTTAGCCTTGGATCGGTTGATCAATGCATCCCCACACCTAGCAGAACACCTAGGAGCTCAACCTTCCTACTATTAGAAAAGGGAACTTGCTGATTGATGGACTGTCTGGACTCTGGTCGCTGATCTCTCCTGGGTCAGGTGGATAAAAGGAGTGGGACATAATTTGTTCATTGGTTAATGAATCATCTTGCATGATGGTTCCCTCTACCGATCCTGCTATGCTCGCATAATTAATATAGCATTTGACAGACATCACAGAGATCAAATGTGTGTATTTTCCCAAAAAGCTAATGAAGGAACCATGTTAACTCTATCACCAAAATGCAGCGTTTATGGAAATTGCTGCTGCATTATTGTTTTCCCATGGTGATTAGTAATTGACATCTGAATTAGTGCCCAGCTTTTTTGAGAAACCGATGTCTCTTTGTTTGCAGTACCAATGGCCCCTTTAATCTACGCTACTAATTGAAGGAGAGAATCAATTTCCTTGTAACCAATATGTGAAATCTGTCAGTTTGGTGAATCATAATAGTAGGTACCAAGAGTACACCGTAAATGAGTATAACAGTATCTGTAAATAGGGGTGTTCATGGTATAATTGGGCCAAAATCGGGAATTATGTACATGTTTTTTCAAAATAAAGTTGGAAAATATGTTTTGAAAACATATGTCCAAACACATTTTCATCTTCAAATCAAATTTTATACAAATTTTTTTTTAACAAATTTGAGATTTATGGTCAAACGTTAGCTTAGGCTGAAATTCCTTCTTTGTAACAAACAAGACACGAGTTTCATCACATTTCATTCCGAGTCTGCTTTACATGATTAATTTCTCAGGTGTTCTAACAAGAAAAATAAACGAGCACGGACATGCATCCATTTCAGGGGTAAACGACATTAACAGTAAAGGAAATGTCCCAAAATTTAAAGCAAAATCCAAAAAATTATGAAGAAATAGAGAAAAATGTAGACTTAGCTATTATGTGTATGTATTTATAATTGCTAGTCTATGGTCACGTGCATTGCACGTGTGTCCCATATAAATTAGTATGAACTTTTAAACTAATTAGATAATATCAAAACATATGTAAGTAAAGAGTAACCGAAAATTGAAAGGAAAGTACAATAGTATGTAGTTACACACGATCAACTGAAATGGTATAACTTTTTCTCATGTATTTCTAATATATCGAAAATTCGGTGTGACATTTTCTTTTTTGATATTTCAACAACTCATAGTATAGATGTGAATATGAGTAACAGTCATCTATGTTTATAAATGCTTCATGTCTTAAAGTTTGCATTTAGTCTTAAGAAACTGTAGCCTCCTTTTTATACCTAGTATTTTGTTGTTGTACAAAAATCTGACCAACATACTTCCTCTTTAAGATGTCTTGATTATCATTATCAATTTCATGATGTTCACTTTGTGAAAAACTAGTAGTTATTCGTGATAGCGATAGTTAATAATTATATTACTGATATTAGAAAATTTAATCGATCTATATAAATAATAAATTGCATGTACAAATATGCATTGTTTGATTCGATTATGAATAATTTTGTCTGATTGGCCAGAAGAATATAAATTGAATTGTTAAAACACAAAGTAACAGCAACCGAGATGACCGCCGCACTCACCGACTTACAATCCTAGATTTGTGCATCACTTTGCTAGATAATGAAAATAGTAAACAACTTGGATAGTTGATGTATTGGAGGTGTTCATCCCATATTAAAGTTTTCACAAGTAGGAAATAGTAAAGACACATTAAAATCAACTAATTTTTCAGCACGTGTGTTGCACGTACATGTCATAGCTTGTAATGTACGACATTGTACAATTTTCAATGTTATTAAAACAAAACTTTAAATAATTTATTACGCATGAATAAAATACAAGTTTTTTAATGCATGATTAATGATGTCGCCATATAATAACATGTTTGTTAAGGTTAAAATGATTGGATACTATCTCGCGCTTACAAGAACTTGATATAAAATGTTCAACAACAACAACAACAACAACCCAGTATAATCCCACAAGTGGGGTCTGGGGAGGGTAATATGTACGCAGGCCTTACCCCTACCCGGGGGGCAGAGAGGCTGTTTCCAGGAGACCCTCGGCTCAAGACATCAACAAAAGACGATAAATTAGTACTATCAATAGACTCATATTAAAATAACATAAAATAACAACATAACACAAAATAATAAAGTAGCAGCGGTATAAGAAATATAAGAAATACGAAATAGATGAAATGTATACTAATATCCAATAAATAACTCCATGTACTGATCCGTAACCTCCTACGATTACCTCCTAACTAGCTAATATCACTCTAGTGCGCTGTGGAATTATCCACAACTTCCCCCTAACCTACAACTTTAATGTTCGACTTCCACAATCCCCTATCAAGGGCCATGTCCTCAATAATCCTAAGACGCGCTAAGTCCTGCCTTATCACCTCTCCCCAATACTTCGTAGGTCTTCCTCTACCTCTTCTCATGCCCACCACAGCCAGTCGCTCACACCTTCTCACCGGTGCATCAGTGCTCCTCCTCCGAATGTGCCCGAACCATCCGAGTCTTGTTTCTCGCATCTTGTCCTCTATGGGGGCCACACCCACCTTCTCTCTAATATATTCATTTCTAATCTTATCCATCCTTATATGCCCGCACATCCACCTCAACATCCTCATCTCTGCTACTTTCATCTTCTGGATGTGTAAGTTCTTAACCGGCCAACACTCGGTCATATTGCTTTATAAAACTTACCTTTTAGTAAAGGTGGAACTTTCTTGTCACACAGGACTCCCGTCGCTAACCTCTACTTCATCCAACCCACCCCTATACGATGTGTGACATCCTCGTCGATCTCCCCGATCCCCTGAATAACTGACCCTAGGTACTTGAAACTACTCTTCTTAGGGATAATTTGAGAGTCAAGTCTCACTTCCACTCCCGTTTCCGTCGGCCCCGCCCCAAACTTGCACTCGAGGTATTCCGTCTTTGTCCTGCTCAACCTGAATCCTTTAGACTCGAGGGCATTCCTCCAAACCTCTAGCCTTTCGTTTACCCCGCGTCGTGTTTCGTCAATTAGGACTATATCATCAGCAAATAGCATGCACCATGGAACCTCCCCTTGAATATGATGTGTTATGGCATCCATCACCAGGGCAAATAGGAAATGGCTGAGTGCCGACCCTTGGTGCAACCCCGTAACAACTGGAAAATGCTCGGAATCGCCTCCTATTGTCCTAACCCGAGTCTTAGCTCCTTCGTACATGTCTCTAATCACCCTAATGTAGGCTACCGGAACCCCTTTAACCTCTAAGCAGCTCCATAAGACCTCCCTAGGAACCCTGTCATAGGCTTTCTCTAGATCAATAAACACCATGTGAAGATCCTTCTTCTTATCCCTATACTGTTCTGCCATCCTCCTAATAAGATGGATAGCTTCTGTGGTAGATCGCCCCGGCATAAATCCGAACTGGTTGTCCGAGATAGACACCATCCTTCGCACTCTCATCTCTACCACTCTCTCCCAGATTTTCATGGTATGACTTAGTAATTTAATACCTCTATAGTTGTTACAGCTCTGGATATCGCCTTTGTTCTTATACAACGGAACCATTGTACTCCACCTCCACTCTTCGGGCATCCTATTAGTCTTGAATATCACATTATACAACCCAGTAAGCCATTCCAATCCTGCTCTACCCACACACCTCCAAAGTTCAACTGGAATTTCGTCTGGCCCGGTAGCTCTACCCCCCCTCATCTTACGCATTGCCTCGGTGACCTCATCGACTTCAATGTCCCTACAATAACTTAATTCATGGGGAATGTCGGTGTTCCGCAATCCACCTAGTACAATACCCTGATCCCCTCCTTCATTTAGGAGTTTATGAAAGTAGGTCTGCCATCTCCTCTTAATCTGGTCATCCCCCATCAAAACTTTGCCGTCCTCATCTTTTATGCACCTCACCTGGTCCAGATCCCGAGCCGCCCTCTCTCTTAGCTTAGCGAGGCGGAATAACTTCTTCTCCCCGCCTTTGCTACCTAGTTCCTCATACAAACGAGCAAAAGCTGCCGTCTTAGCCTCCGTTACTGCCATTTTCGCCTCCTTTCTAGCTACCTTATATCTCTCCATGTTCGCCCTCTTCTCCTCCTCACCAGTGCTCCCTACTAATCGCATGTAAGCTGCCTTCTTCGCTTCCACTTTACCTTGGACAGTAGTATTCCACCACCAGTCTCCTTTATGGCCACCGGCGTGGCCAGAAGATAACCCCAACACATCTCTCGCCTAAAATATGTAAAAGTTTAGTTATTTTGTTTCCTTCAGTTATTTTGGCTTTAATTCTACAAGTTTAGTTTATTTTCGCATTGATAGGCTTACCTAGTCGTAGAGACTAGGTGCCGTTACGATAATTCACGAAGGGCGAACTAGAGTAATGACAAATATTTATAGTACTCCTTTTCTATTAAAAAACATTCGAGAGAAATATATATATATATATATATATATATATATATATATATATATATATGTTTATTTGTTTATTCTAAAAGAAAAGGAATACTATAAATATTTGTCATGACTCCAGTTCGCCTTTCGTGAACTATCGTAATGGCACCTAGTCTCTACGACTAGGTAAGCCTATCAATGCGAAAATAAACTAAACTTGTAGAATAAATAGTCTAAAGCCAAAATAACTGAAGGAAACAATTTTTAAATGTCGCGCGGCATATACACACAACTCCTTAATAAATTTGATATGCTATCTCAAAACCCGGAAACTCATTGATCCACAAGCTGAGAAAACACTACATAGCTTTAATCTTCGAAATGTCTAACAAGAACAGAAAAGTATAAAAGGGTTAATATACTAAATGTAGGAATAGAAAGAGACTCCTTGGTCTTCGGACGTGGCAGATATATCTCAAAGTCCCGTAGAATCACCTCGCCTCAAGAATGGTAAGCTTGAGTGGTGGTACCTGGATCTGCACATGAAAAATATGCACAAAAAGGGCATGAGTACACCACATCGGTACTCAGTGTGCCAAGCCTAACCTCGTTTGAGTAGTGACGATGAAGGTCACCCTACTGAGGTTAAACAAAATATAAGGGTTAATAGTGTAAAATAAAATAGTCTAAATAAGTGCAACAGTAATAAATATCATAGAATTGAAAGAACAACCACAACTAGAACATAGACAAACAAACCACGGAAAGAAATACATCTCAACACGAAGATAACCACCGGGGCACCTTCGAGGATACCATCATGTAGTCCCAATTACAATTATTCAGTGGATCTCCCGGGATACCATCCAGTAATCCATTATATACGTGTCCGGAGGATCTCCAGGAATCCCGCCCTGTACCAAAAATCCCACTCCATAGTTCCGAAATATAAATACCCAGTACTGGGAGAATCTACAGGGTGCATTTCCATAGTTTCGTATAACTGTGAAGAGGAATCTACCGGAAATCTAACCCTTAGTCCCAAGTAAATGTACAAGGGGATCTACTAAGAATCTAAGCCATAGTCCCAAAGAAAGAACAAGGGGGAGCTACCGGAATCCCACATCCGTAGTCCCAATGTAAATACACGGCAACAATAGGAGATATGCTCAGAACTATCAAACCTCATATTAAGGCAAACGAATAGTCTAGCTTAGCATGCTGCACAAAGTTCAGGTAAAACAATTAACAAATAAGGCAATTTAATCACTTAGACATGCTTTCCTTAAGCTAACACATGCTTAAATAGTACAAGCAGTAAAATAGGAAAATAATCATACTAGGAGTACTTAATGAAAAATCGGATTTCCAACAATTAGCACAAGTATGTACTCGTCACCTTACATACAAGGAATTTCAATTAATAAATATATCAAATCCTAAGGGAAAAGTCCCCCACACAAGGTTAGACAATCCACTTACATCAAACAAGCTCAAATCAACCAGAAACCACGCTTTTGCCACAAGTATCCGACTCCAAATGGCTCAGTCTATTCAATTTAACTGCACATTTTAAATAACACTTCAAGTAACTGATTCTACAATTAAATTCTAAGCTAATACGCGAGATTACATAAAATAACCAAAATGCTCCCAGGTCCAAATCTCGGAATTGGGTAAAATTTATATTTTTGGAATTCTCATACTCTCACTAGTTTATGCATAATAAGGACACCAAGATAGATGTTCAATTGGCCTCTCAATTATCCATTTTTGGGTCTCTTAAACTCAAGCCATAATTACCCATTTTCCCCAAAATATTTCACCACTAATCAGGTATTTAATCACATAAAAATGAGTTATGAATTCGAAAATGTTGCCTCCAAGTAATTCCCCTTGAATCCCTCTTCAACCCTTTTCAAAAAGCTTCAAAATCGCCTAACAATGGAGGAAACTAGGCTAAAATTCATGAAATAACCCCTTTAAAACATTCTCTCCAAACATTTAATTCCTTCTTTGCGAACACGGCCATAGCCTCCCGTTCGCGAAGAACAAAAATGATGTTGACCAAAACTACTCTTACGCGAACGCGATAAGACACTCGTGAATGCGATGATTTACCCATCTAACCTTCGCGAACGCATTTCTCGTCGCGAACGCGATGTGCAAATTCTACCGGCCAAATTCTCCTCCTTCGCGAATGCGAAGCCCAGTCACGAACGCGGTTCACAAGTATCCAGCCCTTCGCGAACGTGGAGCTCACACCGCCAATGCGAAGGCTTAATATTTGCATCCCTCAACTGACTCTTCGCGAACGCGAGGGTCCACTCACGAACGCAAAGGGTAAAATACATCTGCAACAAGTGAACAAAAACTTCAACTTTTTAACAACTTAAAATAATCCATTAAGCATCCGAAACACACCCGAGACCCCCGGGACCTCAATCAAAGGCATCAACATATCCTAAATCCTTATTCAAACTTGTACCACTCTTCAAAACACTTCAAACAACATCAAATTCCCCAAAACACATCAGATTCAAGCCTAATTTTCTCAAAATCCTCTGAATTTCGCTTTTGATCAAAAGCCCAACCAAACCACCTCCAAATAACCTGAAATTTTTGCACACACATCGCAAATGACATAACAGAACTACTTAAACTCTTGAATTCCATTTCGATCCTCGGATCAAAATCTCACTATCAAACCGGAAACTTTAAAAATTTAACGTTCGACATTTCAAGCCTAAATTAGCTACGAAATTCCAAAACACAATCCGAACACGCCCCTAAGCCCGGAATCACCTAAACATAACCATCAGATTTCTATTCCAAGGTCGTCTTTACACTGTTCTGACTACGGTAAACTTTCCAACACTGAAGCTCTCATTTAGGGACTAAGTGTCCCAAAACTCTCCGAGACTTAAAACCAAACATCCCGACAAATCAAAATAGCAGAAATAAACTCGAGGGAAGCAGTTAATAGGGGATCGGGGCGTTAAATCTCAAGATGATCGGCCAGGTCGTCATATCCTTGTACACTTAAACATTTATTCATCCTCGAACGAGCATAGAGACATACCTGAAGTAGTGAAAATATGAGGGTAATGACTGCGCATATTGTGCTCGGTCTCCCAGGTCACCTCCTTGACCGATTGACCACTCCATTGAACCTTCACTGATGCAATATTCTTTGACCTTAACTTTCTAACCTGCCTGTCCAATATTGCCACTGGCTCGTCAACATAAGATAGATCCTTGTCCAACTAGACTAAACTGAAATCCAATACATGCGATGGATCACCGTGATACCTCCAGAGCATCGAAATATGAAATACCGGATGAACTCCTACCAGGATGGGAGGTAAAGCAAGCTCATAAGTAACCTCCCCAACTCGCCTCAATATCTCAAGAAGACCAATAAACCTCGAACTCAACTTCCATTTCTTCCCAAATCTCATAACGCCCTTCATAGACGAAACCCAATGTAGAACCTGCTCTCCAACCATATAGGAATATCACGAACCTTTCGATCCGCATAGCTCTTCTGTCTGGACTGGGCTGTACGGATTCTATCCTGAATCACATTAACCTTCTCCAAGGTATCCTAAACTAAGTCTGTGCCCAATAACCTAGCCTAACTCGGCTCGAACCAACCCACCAAAGATCTACACCGCCTACCATATAGAGCATCATACGGTGCCATCTAAATATTGGACTGATAATTGTTGTTGTAAGCAAACTCCACAGTGGCAAGAATTGATCCCAAGATCCTCAAAACTCGATCATATATGCACGAGCATATCCTCAAGAATCTGAATAGTGCGCTCGAACTGCCCGTCAGTCTGAGGGTGAAATGTTGTACTCAACTCTGCCCGAGTACCTAAATCATGCTGAACGACCCTCCAAAACCGTGATGTGAACTGAGCTACCTCTATCCGAAATGATGGAAACTGGAATACCATGCAGACGAATGATCTCCCGAATATGAATCTCCTCTAACCGCTTCAAAGAATAAGTAGTACACATAGGAATAAAATGAGCGCACTAGGTCAGTCGATCCACAATTGCCCAAACAACGTCGAACTTCCTCAAAATCTATGGGAGCTCAACTGCAAAGTACATGGTGATCTGCTCCCACTTCCATTTCAGAATCTCTATCTGCTGAAGCAATCCACCCAGCCTCTGGTTCTCGTACTTCACCTGCTGACAGTTGAGGTACCAAGCTACGAATCCAACTATATATTTCTTCATCCTCCTCCACCAATAGTGCTGCCTCAAATTATGATATATCTTCGCGGCACCCGGATGGATGGAATGCCACGAACTATAGGCCTCCTCTATAATCAACTCTCGAAGGCCATCAACATTGGGTACACAAACCCAACCCTGCATCCTCAATACCCCATCATCATAAATAGTCACATCTCTAGCATCATCGTGTTGAACCGTGTCTTTAAGGACAAGCAAATGAGGGTCATCATACTGCCGCTCTCTAATACGATCAAATAAGAAAGACCGAGAAACCACGCAAGTTAGAACCCGACTAGGCTCCAAAAGATGCAATCTCACAAACTGGATGGCTAAGGCGTGAACATCCATCACCATAGGCCTCTCTAATGCTGGTAGATAAGCCAAACTCCCTAAACTCTCCGCCCGGCGACTCAAAGCATCGGCCACCATATTGATATTGTCTGGGTAATACAAAATAGTGATATCATAGTCTTTCAACAACTCTAACCACCTCTTCTGGCGCAAATTTAGATCATTTTGCTTGAACAGGTGCTGCAAGCTCGATGATCAGTATAAATCTCACAAGACACGCCGTATAGATAATGGCACCAAATCTTCAGGGCGTGAAAAATGGAAGCTAACTCAAGGTCGTGAACAGAGTAATTCTTCTCATGTATCTTCAACTGTCTGGATGCGCAGGCAATTACCCTACCGTCCTGCATCAAAACCGCTCCGAGGCCAACTCTCAAGGCATGACAATAGACGGTAAAAGACCCAAACCTGTAGGCAATATCAAAATTGTGGTCGTACTCAAAGTTGTCTTGAGCTTCTAAAAGCTCGCTTCACACTCTTCTGCTACTGGAACGGAGCACCCTTCTGGGTCAATCTAGTCATAAAGGCTGCAATCGATGAAAACCCATCCACAAAACGACGGTAGTAACCCGCCAAACCGAGAACACTGCAGATCTTTGTAGCTGAGGATGGTCTGGGCCAACTCTGCACTGCCTCTACCTTCTTCAGATCTACCCGAATACCCTCACTCGATACTACGTGGCCTAAGAATGACACAGAATCCCACCAAAACTCATATTTTGAGAACCTTGCATATAACTTCTTTTCCCTTAGAGTTTGAAGCACAGTCCTCAGGTGCTGCTCATGATCTTCCCGACTTCAGGAATACACCATAATATCATCAATAAAGACAATGACGAATGAGTCAAGATACGGACGGAACACATTGTGCATCAAATACATAGAGGTTGCTAGGGCATTGGCCAGCCCGAAGGACATAATAAGGAACTCGTAATGACCATACCGAGTACTAAAAGCACTCTTCGAGATGTCTGGATCCCGAATCTTCAACTGATGGTAACCTAAGCGCAAATCGATCTTAGGAAACATTCGTGTGACTTGAAACTGGTCAAACAGATCATCAATACGAGGTAAAGGATAATAGTTATTCATTGTAGCCTTGTTCAACTGGATACACATATGCATAGAACCATTTTTTTTCTTCACAAACAAGACAGGAGCACATCAAGGTGATACACTAGGTCGAATAAACCTTTATCAAGAAACTCCTACAACTGATCTGTCAACTCCTTCAACTTAGGAGGATCCACACGATACGGAGGAATAGAAATGGGCTGAGTGCCCGGCAACAAATCAATGTCAAAATCAGTAACTCTACCAGGCGGCATGCCTGGAAGATCAACTGGAAACACATCGAAAAAGTCTCGTACTACTGGAACTAAATCAACTGAAGGGGTATCAATACTGACATCTCCTACATAGGCAAGATACACGTCATACCCCTTCTCAACCATACGCTGATCTTTAATGAAATAAATAACTCTACTGGGAGTGTAATCTAAAGCACCCTCCACTCAATACACGACACACCTAGCATAGCCATTGTCACGATCTTGGTGTGATAATTAAGAATATCATAGTGGGGTGACAACTATTCCATGCCCAATATAATATTAAAGTCTACCATGATAATCAACAATAAATCGGCTCAAAACTACTAAGAGCAACCAAACACGACTGATAAATGCTGTTTACAACAAAAGAATCTCCCGCGTGAGTAGAAACATAAATAGGGGAACTCAAAGAATCCCGAGGTATACCCAAATTCAGAGCAAAATAAGAAGACACATAAGAGTAAGTGGAGCCTGGATCGAACAGAACCAATGCATCTCTGTAACTAACTAGCATAATACTTGTAATGGTAGAATTTGAGGCAACAGCCTCGGTATGAGAAGGAAGGGCATAGTATGTGGCCTGGCCTTCCCCTCTAGCTGGTTGAGCATGTGGGGTAGCAACTAGTGTTGTGATTATAGCCTGAGAACACTGTGGAGAGCGCTGTGGCTGAGAAGTCTGTGGAGGTGCACTCATCCCAAGTCTAGGTCAATACCTCACCACATGGCATATGTCACTATACTCAAAGAAACCTCGCAGCTGACGTGGCAGTGGGAACTATGCGGTATGGGTACTCCAAGACCCTTGAACACCTGAAACACCAGGTAAAATCTGAGATACAAATTGAGCTGGTTGATCCACAAAACCTCTACCATGCCATACTCTTCCCCCAAAATAAGGACTAGTAGGTCTCCCCAATCTACGAGGTCTACTCACTCACCTATACTCTCCGTCTTGACCTCGTATGTCCTGTCTCTCTTGGACCCACCTGTCATCTACTCGGCAAGAGGTCCTCACCACCCGGTGAACTGGGATCGCAGGTTGTGTCGCTATGACACCTGGAACCTGACCAATGGGAAATCACTGCTCTGGAGTGGGGGCGTGTCACGACCCGGATTTTCCCCCAACATCGGGATCGTGATGGCGCCTACTCGTGGTAGCTAGGCAAGCCTCTTTATTCACACTATCCTGTTTAACAATACTCCATACTCAAATTAATAACCAAAATCATAATCTTAATTAAACAAGTGCGGAAGACTTTATAAAAATAGAAAATAAGTAGTTTCAAGGTATCTGATACTGAAATCCTCTACCCAAGACGTGGAGTCACCAACTCACAAACTACTACTGAATACTACACATAAAAGTCTAAAAGAAATATAACATAATCTGTTTGTCTCGGAACAAAGAGACTATAACTAGTAACATAAGTAAAGGGAGAGACGCTGGGCCTGCGGACGTCTGCAAGCTACCTCGGTCTCAAATATGATCAACTCCCACGCAAAAGATCTACTGCTGCTGCTCCTGATCGAAACCTGGACCTGTGCAAAAATGCACAGAAGTGCAGTATCAGTGCAACCGACCCCATGTGCTGGTAAGTGTATGGCCTATCCCGGCGAAGTAGTGACAAGCCTAGGACCAGACACCCACATAAACTTGTGCAATTCCATATATATGTATACCACAAAATAACGAGAAATAACCAAGTAATAACACAATAAGGAACATCTCAAAAGAACGCAACAATTAACAACAGTTAATAAGTCGACAAGGAAAACAAAGTATAATGGAAAAACAAGTAATATCAAGTCAAGGAACGACAAGTAGTTGCACGGCATCACCCTTCGTGCTTTTACTCTCATCCTCACCAAATAAGCAAATAAAGTGCACGGTATCACCCTTCGTACTTTTACTCTCATCCTCACATCCATGGTACGGCATGATCCTTCGTACATGGTTCAATAACAAGGCATGACATGATCCTTCGTGCATAATCAATAAAACATGGCACGACATTAACCTTCGTGCATAATCAATATCAAGGCACGTCATTAACCTTCGTGCATAATCAATAACAAGGCACGACATTAACCTTCGTGCATAAATAATAAATCAAGGCACGGCATCACCCTTCATGCATTATCACTCTTCCTCACCCAAATAACAATCACAGTTAAGGGCAAAGAATGAAACAGTAAATCATGAACCGTCCCGGCAAGGGACACAATAATCATCACAACAAAGTCCCGGCAAGGGCAATCAATATCTCACTTCATAATAAGTCCCGACAAGGGAGAACAATAGAAATTCTACAACCCGGCAAGGGTTTAACAATTTATCTTCAAATATGTCTAAGAACAAGTATAAATAACGACTCACGGTCATGCTAGACGCTAGTGTATGGATGCTCGTCACTACAGCCCATACACCGCACTCGATCACAAATCACATAGCACACAACCCTATTCCCTCAAGCTAGGATAGAACAGACACTTATCTCGAATGTTTATGAATAATTCAATCCGTGGCAATGCCTTTTCCTTTCAAATTCGGCTCCAATCCAATCGTATCTATACACAATTGATTTAATATCATCAATACTACTCAACAAACTAATTCATAAGGCCAATTTCAACTTTTACAACATTCTGCCCGGAATAGTGAATTTCGACCCCGGGTCCACATGGTCGGAACTCGGGGTTCGGACCAAAATCTGGTTACCCATCCCCCCACGAGTTCAAGTATATGATTTGTTTCAAAATCGGACCTCAATTCGAGGTCCAATTACCCAATTCATGAAAAACCCTATATTCTACCAAAAACAAGAAATTCTACCATGAAAACCTTTGATTTCTATTGAAAAACATGTTTAATGTTGTTAGGAATTGAAATAATTAAGTAAAAAGTGACTTACAATTGCTTTGAAGAAGAGGGAGTTCGTGAAAAATTGCCAATGGGTGTTTTTGGGTTGTGAAATGGGAAAAATGAAGCTGGAAATCGTGATTTACAGGTCTCTGTGTTCGCATTTGCGAACATGGGTTCGCAATTGCGAACCCCGACCAATTTCTGTAGTTTGAAAAATAAGCTAAGGATGGAAAGTTCGCATTTGCGAACTTTTGTTCGCATTTGCGAAGCTAAGGCAAATGCTGGGAGGTTCGCATTTGCGACATAATGTTCGCATTTGCGAACAAGGCTGGATTCAAGGGATGTTCGCATTTGCAACAGGAGCTTCGCATTTGCGACGGGAGCTTCGCATTTGCGAAGCCAAGCAGTTAAGGGAGGGCCTCGCAATTGCGAGGTTTTATTCGCAATTGCGAACCAAGCAGTCAAGGACACCCCTTTGCACATTTGCGATCAAGGGTTCGCATTTGCAAACCCAGCCTTGACCTGTCACCTTCGCATTTGCGAGAAAAGCTACGCAAATGCGAAGCCAACAGCTGGGTGAAAAACCAGCAGTGCAAAAATTCAGAAATTGATCCAACGGCCTATCAAATCGTTACCCGAGCCCCCCGGGCTCCAAACCAAACATGTACACAATATCAAAAACTCATTACAAACTTGTTCGTGCGATCACATCGCCAATATCACATCGTATTTATCAAATCAACCCTCAAGTTCATGATTTTCATACTTTTGGTTTTCAAAACTTTCAAACTTGGAACTCAAGGTCCAAAACATATCAAACGACATCCGAATGTCACCAAACTTTGCAGAAAGCACATATATAATATTTAAGACTTGTACTGGGCGTCGGAACCAAAATACGAGCCCGATACCAAGGTCAATTAATTTATTTTCCTTTAACAATTACATCAAAAACAATTTCACAGAAAAATTCATAACTTGGGCTCTAGGCCTCGGAATTCGACTCCGGACGCATGTCCAAGTCCCATATTTTCCTACGGACCTTTCGGGACCATCCAATCTCGGGTCCGGATCCGTTTACCAAAAATGTTGACCGAAGTCAACCATATCAATATTAATATCATTTTTCTCCAAATTTCTCATAGAATTCATATTTTCTATCGCAAAAACTTTCCGGCCACATGCCCGGATCGTGCACGTAAATTGAGGCAACATAAAATGAGGTTTTCAAGGCCTCAGAAGCTCGAAATAATTAATAAATTAAGTGATGACCCTTTGGGTCGTCACATTCTCCCCGCTAAAACAACCGTTCGTGCTCGAACGGACAAAAGAAAGAAGTACCTGAGTCGGGGAACAGATGTGGGTAGCGGCTCCACATATCAGACTCGGACTCCCAGGTCGATGCCTCAGGAGGCTGACCTCTCAACTAAACACATACAGAAGGATAACTCTTCGACCTCAACTGTCGAACCTGTCGGTCTAGAATCGCCACCGGCTCCTCCTCGTAAGATAGATCATTGTCCAATTGGACAGTGCTGAAGTCCAACACATGTGTGGGATCGCCGTGGTATCTCCGAAGCATAGATACATGAAAAACCGGATGCACGACTGATAAGCTAGGCGGCAAAGCTAGTCTGTAAGCCACTCCTCCCACTCGGTCTAAAATCTCAAATGGGCCAATATACCTAGGGCTAAGTTTGCCCTTCTTACCGAACCTCATCACGCCCTTCATAGGCGACACTCGGAGCAGTACTCGCTCACCAACCATGAAATCTGCATCTCGAACCTTACGATCCGCATAAGTCTTCTGTCCGGACTGAGCTGAACGCAATCTCTCCTAGATAGTCTTGACCTTATCCAAGGCCACCTGAACTAAATCCGTACCCAAGAACCGAGCCTCCCCCCGCTCAAACCATCCGACTGGAGATCGACATCGCCTAACATACAACGCCTCATACAGGGCCATCTGGATGCTGGACTGGTAGCTGTTATTGTAGGCAAACTCCGCTAATGGCAGAAACTGGTCCCACGAACCTCCGAAATCAATAACACAAGCTCGAAGCATGTCCTCTAGAATCCGAATAGTCCTCTCGGACTGGCCATCCGTCTGAGGATGAAATGCTGTACTCAACTGAACCTGGGTGCCTAACTCCTGCTGGACCGCTCTCCAGAACCGCGAGGTAAACTGCGTACCCCGATCAGAGATAATAGATACTGGTACCCCATGAAGACGAACAATCTCCCTAATGTAAATCTCCGCTAACCTCTCCGACGAGTAGGAGACGGATACTGGAATAAAGTGTGCTGACTTGGTCAGCCTATCAACAATGACCCAAATAGCATCAAATTTCCTCCGAGTCAAAGGAAGTCCAGTAACGAAGTCTATAGTGCTCCTCTCCCATTTCAACTCGAGAATGTCAATCCTCTCGAATACACCACCGGGCCTCTGGTGCTTATATTTCACCTGCTGACAATTTAGACACCGAGCGACATATGCAACGATATCTTTCTTCATTCTGCGCCACCAATAGTGCTATCGTAAGTCCTGGTACATCTTCGCGGCGCCCGAGTGAATAAAATACCGCGAACTGTGGGCCTCCGCTAAGATCAACTCTCGAATCCCTTCGACATTGGGCACACAAACTCGACCCTGCAATCTCAATACCCCATCATCATCTAGATTTACCTTTGTGACACCTCCCCGCTGTACTGTATCTCTCAAATCACGCAAATGAGGATCGTCAAATTGCCTCTCACGGATACGCTCTACTAGAGAGGAACGAGCAACCGTGCAGGCTAACACCCTGCTAAGCTCAGAAATGTCTAATCTCACGAACCGGTTGGCTAAGGCTTGGACATCTAGAGGAAATGGTCTCTGACTGACCGGAATGAATGCAAGACTACCCATGCTGGCAGACTTTCTACTCAATGCATCGGCCACCACATTGGCCTTACTTGGGTGATATAAGATAGTAACATCATAGTCTTTTAGCAACTCTAACCATCTCCGTTGTCATAGATTCAACTCCTTTTGCTTGAACAAGTACTGTAGGCTTTTGTGATCGGTGTATACCTCACACGTCACACCATATAGATAATGCCTCCGGATCTTCAAGGCATGCACCACTGCTGCTAACTCAAGATCATGTACTGGATAATTCTTCTCATGTATTTTTAGCTGTCTCGAAGCATAAGAAATAACCTTACCATCTCGCATCAATACCGCTCCAAGACCTGTACGAGATGCGTCACAATAAACTGTATAAGGCCCTGCACCCGTAGGTAGTATCAACATTGGCGCGGTGGTCAAGGCTGTCTTGAGCTTCTGAAAGCTCGCCTCACACTCCTCTGACCACTGGAATTGGACACCCTTCTGGGTCAACCTGGTCATCGAGGCTACAATAGAAGAAAACCCTTCTACGAATCGACGGTAGTAACCTGCTAATCCCAAGAAACTCCGGATCTCAGTCACTGAAGCTGGTCGAGGCCAATTCTGGACTGCCTCAATCTTCTTTGGGTCCACCTGAATACCTTCCACTGATACACTGTGACCCAGAAATGCTACCGAACTCAACCAGAACTCACATTTTGAAAATTTGGCATATAGCTGGTTATCCTTCAGAGTCCGAAGAACCACTCTGAGGTGTTGCTCGTGTTCTTCCTGGCCGCGGGAGTATACCAGGATGTCATCTATAAAGACTATCACGAACAGATCTAAGTAAGGCTTGAATACCCGATTCATCAACTCCATGAATGATGCTGGGGCATTGGTCAACCCGAAGGACATGACCAAGAACTCATAATGCCCATATCTAGTGCGAAAGTCTGTCTTAGGAATGTCAGCCGCCCTGATCTTCAGCCGATGGTAGCCTGACCTCAAGTCTATCTTTGAGAATACCCTCGCTCCCTGGAGCTGGTCAAACAAATCATCAATCCTCGGAGGTGGATACTTATTCTTTATTGTCACTTTGTTCAATTGCCGGTAATCAATACACATCCGCATCGAGCCATCTTTCTTCTTTACAAATAATACATGTGCTCCCCATGGGGAAACACTGGGACTGATAAAGCCCTTCTCAAGAAGGTCTTGCAACTGATCTTTCAACTCTTTTAGCTCTGGCGGGGCCATACGATAGGGTGGAATAGAGATGGGCTGAGTGCCCGGTGCTAGATCAATGCAGAAATCAATATCCCTGTCGGGTGGCATACCCGGCAGGTCTGAAGAAAAAACCTCAAGAAACTCCCGTACAATAGGGACTGAATCAATAGAAGGGACCTCTGCGCTGGAATCACGAACATAAGCCAGATAAGTTAGACACCCCTTATCGACCATGCGTCGAGCCTTAACATAGGAAATAACATAGCGTACTGAGTGGCTTGAGGTACCTTTCCACTCTAGTCGGGGTGATTTCGGCAGGGCCAAGGTCACAGTCCTAGCATGACAATCTAGAATAGCATGGTATGGGGACAACCAGTCCATCCCTAATATGACATCAAAATCCACCATATCCAAAAGCAACAGATCAACAAGGGTCTCAAGACCCCCAAATATAACTACGCACGAACGATGCACCCGGTCGATTACAATGGAGTCACCCACTGGTGTAGACACATAAACTGGAATATCCAGAGCATAGCTGGGCACGGCCAAATACGGTGCAAAGTAGGAAGACACATATGAATATGTAGATCCAGGGTCAAATAATGCTGAAGCACCTCTGCCACACACAAGAATAGTACCTGTAATCACGGCATCTGATGCCTCTACCTCTGGCCTGGCTGGTAAAGCATATAATCGGGGATCTGCACCTTTCCTCTGAGCTACGTCTCTAGGACGGCCATCAACTGGCTGACCTCTACCTCTGGCTGTATGGTCTCCACCTCTACGGTCTCGACCTCCACCTCTATAATGTCTACCCCCGCCTCTGGCTGGCTGGGCAGGCTGAGGGTCAGCTGGGGCCTGAATCATGGGACGAGGACCCCGCTGCTGAGTGTTGCCCGTTGCTCGAGGGCAGAACCTAACAAAATGACCTCGGTCACCACAACCGTAGCAACTCTTAGACTGATAGGGCTGCTGGCCCTGACGACCTGAATGGCCTCCACGAACACTCTGAAGAGGCTGAGCATTAATAGGAGGCTGATCTGAATACTGCCCACGAAACCCATGATCACCTAGTCCACCCTGTGAAGCCTGAAGGGCGGAATGGAAAGTCCTGGAAGACTGGGCTCTGTCAAAAGATTCTCTGCCACCAGAAGAAGAACCACTAAACCTGCCTGAATGACGAGGCCTCTTGTCCGAAGAATAACCACCTCCCCGAGCAAGAGCCATCTCAACCCTGCGTGCTGCATTAGCTGCCTCCTGAAATGAAATATCACTCCCCACTCTCATAGCCATCTGAAGTCTAATTGGCTGATTAAGCCCATCTATGTACCTGCGGACCCTCTCCCGCTCTGTGGGAAGTATCACCACTGCATGACGAGCCAAATCAACAAATCTCGTCTCATACTGAGTGACCGTCATGGTGCCCTGATGGAGGCGCTCAAACTGCCTCCGAAGTGCATCCCGCTGAGTAGTAGGGAGAAACTTCTCCAGAAATAGCTCTACAAACTGAACCCATGATAAAGCTCGGGGACCATGTTGGTCGAGTCAAACAATAATCCCTCCACCAAGCCTTGGCGGATCCTGAAAGCCTAAATGTACAGAAGTCAACTCCATTGGACTCCACGATCCCCATAGTCTTGAGAATCTCATGGCAACCGAATAAGAAATCCCGAGGATCCTCCGATGTGGCACCGCTGAAGGTAGTGGTTAACAGTTTGGAGAACCGATCAAGTCTCCATAAAGAATCAGAAGTCATGGCCGCTCCATCTATGGCATGAGCCGTGGTACCTGACCGAGTGGCCACAGCTGGCTGAACCACTAGTGTCTGAGGCTGAGGAGCTACTGGCTCCGGAGTACGAGCAATAGGAGTTTGGGCCCCTCCTCCAGCTTGAGAAGTGGCTGGTGCAACTGATAATAAGCCCGCTCTGGCAATGCTGTCCATAAAACCAACTATTCTGACCAAAGCCTCCCGAAGATCCGGGGTAAATAAAGCCTCTCCTGGGACTTGAGCTGGGCCCACTGGAGCTGCTGGGACCGGAACCTCCTCGTCAATCTCAATATGAGGCTCCACCTCAGGAGTAGCTGCTTGGGGCTGAGCTCTACCTACCACGGTCTCTGATATGGCCTTGGCCCCTACCCCACACGGGAGCTGCCTGGGGCTCGGGCTGCTGGTCGGTGGACGAAGAAGCGCTTGTCCTCACCATCTGCGAAAGGACAGAATAGAAATTCAATCAGTAATTGAGGAACAAGTCGCACGACAAGAAAGAACAAATGAGAGACTCTTTCCTAACTCAATAGACTCTGGAGGACAAGTACAGACGTCTTCGTACCTACCTCTCAAACTCTACTAAGCTTGTTCGTGAGTGGTGAGACCTATGTAACCTAGAGCTCTGATACCAACTTGTCACGACCCGGATTTTTCCCCCAACATCGGGATCGTGATGGCGCCTACTCGTGGTAGCTAGGCAAGCCTCTTTATTCACACTATTCTGTTTAACAATACTTCATACTCAAATTAATAACCAAAATCATAATCTTAATTAAACAAGTGCGGAAGACTTTATAAAAATAGAAAATAAGTAGTTTCAAGGTATCTGATACTGAAATCCTCTACCCAAGACGTGGAGTTACCAACTCACAAACTACTACTGAATACTACACATAAAAGTCTGAAAGAAATATAACATAATCTGTTTGTCTCAGAACAAAGAGACTACAGCTAATATCACAAATAAAAGGGAGAGACGCCGGGCCTGCGGACGTCCGCAAGCTACCTCGGTCTCAAATATGATCAACTCCCACACAAAAGATCTACTGCTGCTGCTCCTGATCGAAACCTGGACCTGTGCAAAAACGTACAGAAGTGCAGTATCAGCACAACCGACCCCATGTGCTGGTAAGTGCCTGGCCTATCCCAGCGAAGTAGTGACAAGCCTAGGACCAGACACCCACATAAACCTGTGCAGTTCTATATATATGTATACCACAAAATAACGAGAAATAACCAAGTAATAACGCAATAAGGAATATCTCAAAAGAACTCAACAATTAACAACAGTTAATAAGTCCACAAGGAAAACAAAGTATAATGGAAAAACAAGTAATATCAAGTCAAGGAATGGCAAGTAGTTGCACGGCATCACCCTTCGTGCTTTTACTCTCATTCTCACCAAATAAGCAAATAAAGTGCACGGCATCACCCTTCGTGCTTTTACTCTCATCCTCGCATCCATGGTACGGCATGATCCTTCGTACATGGTTCAATAACAAGGCACGGCATGATCCTTCGTGCATAATCAATAAAATATGGCACGACATTAACCTTCGTGCATAATCAATATCAAGGCACGACATTAACCTTAGTGCATAATCAATAACAAGGCACGGCATTAACCTTTGTGCATAAATAATAAATCAAGGCACGACATCACCCTTCGTGCATTATCACTCTTCCTCACCCAAATAACAATCACAGTTAAGGGCAAAGAATGAAAACAGTAAATCATGAACCGTCCCGGCAAGGGACACAATAATCATCACAACAAAGTCCCGGCAAGGGAGAACAATAGAAATTCTACAATCCGGCAAGGGTTCAACAATTTATCTTCAAATATGTCTCACAACAAGTATAAACAACGACTCACGGTCATGCTAGACGCTAGTGTATGGATGCTCGTCACCACAGCCCATACACCACACTCGATCACAAATCACATAGCACATAACCATATTCCCTCAAGCTAGGATAGAACAAACACTTACCTCGAATGTTTACAAACAATTCAATCCGTGGCAATGCCTTTTACTTTCAAATTCGGCTTCAATCCAATCGTATCTATACAAAATTGATTTAATATCATCAATACTACTCAACAAACTAATTCATAAGGCCAATTTCAACTTTTACAATATTCTGCCCGGAATAGTGAATTTCGACCCCGGGCCCACATGGTCGGAACTCGGGGTTCGGACCAAAATCTGGTTACCCATCCCCCCACGAGTTCAAGTATATGATTTGTTTCAAAATCGGACCTCAATTCGAGGTCCAATTACCCAATTCATGAAAAACCCTATATTCTACCAAAAACAAGAAATTCTACCATGAAAACCTTTGATTTCTATTGAAAAACATGTTTAATGTTGTTAGGAATTGAAAGAATTAAGTAAAAAGTAACTTACAATTGCTTTGAAGAAGAGGGAGTTCGTGAAAAATTGCCAATGGGTGTTTTTGGGTTGTGAAATGTGAAAAATGAATCTGGAAATCGTGATTTACAGGTCTCTGTGTTCGCATTTGCGAACATGGGTTCGTAATTGCGAACCCCGACCAATTTCTGGAGTTTGAAAAATAAGATAAGGATGGAAAGTTTGCATTTGCGAACTTTTGTTCGCATTTGCGAAGCTAAGGCAAATGCTGGGAGGTTCGCATTTGCGACATAATGTTCGCATTTGCGAACAAGGCTGGATTCAAGGGATGTTCGCATTTGCGACAGGAGCTTCGCATTTGCGAAGCCAAGCGGTTAAGGGAGGGCCTCACAATTGCGAGGTTTTGTTCGCAATTGCGAACCAAGCAGTCAAGGACACCCCTTCGCATTTGCGATCAAGGGTTCGTATTTGCGAACCCAGCCTTGACCTGTCACCTTCGCATTTGCGAGAAATTATTCGCAAATGCGAAGCCAACAGCTGGGTGAAAAACCAGTAGTGCAAAAATTCAGAAATTTATCCAACGGCCTATCAAATCGTTACCCGAGCCCCCGGGCTCCAAACCAAACATGTACACAACATCAAAAACTCATTACAAACTTGTTCGTGCGATCACATCGCCAATATCACATCGTATTCATCAAATCAAGCCTCAAGTTCATGATTTTCATACTTTTGGTTTTCAAAACTTTCAAACTTGGAACTCAAGGTCCAAAACATATCAAACGACATCCGAATATCACCAAACTTTGCAGAAAGCACATATATAATATATAAGACTTGTACCGGGCGTCGGAACCAAAATACGAGCCCGATACCAAGGTCAATTAATTCATTTTCGTTTAACAATTACATCAAAAAGAATTTCACAGAAAAATTCATAACTTGGGCTCTAGGCCTCAGAATTCGACTCCGGACGCATGTCCAAGTCCCATATTTTCCTACGGACCTTTCAGGACGATCCAATTTTGGGTCCGGGTCCGTTTACCAAAAATGTTGACCGAAGTCAACCATATCAATATTAATATCATTTTTCTCCAAATTTCTCATAGAATTCATATTTTCTATCACAAAAACTTTCCGGCCACATGCCCGGATCGTGCACGTAAATCGAGGCAACAAAGAATAAGGTTTCCAAGGTCTCAGAAGCTCGAAATGATTAATAAAATAAGTGATGACCCTTTGGGTCGTCACAGGGCGGTAGTAGTCTGGGTCCCCCCCGATCTGTGAAATAGTTGGTACAACCTGAATCAACCCCACCTGAACTAATGTACCAAACATGCTCAGTAACTGTGCTAATGTCTCCTGAATTACTGGAGTAGTAGTAGGCGTATCCGATGCCTGGGCTTTGGTTGGAACTACCGGTGACTCTTTGGTGGTAGCCCGTGCATATGCTCTGGCTGCACCACGTGCGCATCCTCGGCCTTTACCCGGCCCCGACCTTTTACGGCTCTCGCAAGGGGCGCATGCTTTTTATTACCTCTGGTAGCAAGTATCCTCACCATCTGTGAGAGAATGGAGGACTGACGTTTAGGACTGTGAGGTCAAAAATCTCGCACGACAAGGAAATCAAATGAAGTGGAATTTTTCCTAACAGTTAGATAGCCTATCGTAGATAAGTACAGATGCCTCCGTGCTGATCTACACGACTCTAATAAACTGGCTTGTGAATCCATGACTCCTATGAACCTAGAGCTCTAATACAAACTTGTCACGACCCTAGTTCCCCCTCCGTGAACTATCATGATGTCACCTAGTTGCTACGACTAGGTAAGCCTATCAATGCGGAAAATAAACTAAACTTGTGGAATAAAATAGTCTAAAGCCAAAATAACTGAAGGAAGCAATGTTTAAATGCCGCTCAACATATACATACAACTCCTCAATAAATCTGATATGCTATCCCAAAACCTGAAAACTCACGAATCCACAAGCTGAGAAACACTACATAGCTTTAATCTCCAGAATGTTTAACAAAAATAGAGAAGTACAAAAGGGATAAACTACTAAATGCAAGAATAGAAAGAGACTCCTTGGTCTGCAGACGCGGCAGATATACCTCGAAGTCCCGTAGAATCGCCTCGCTTTAAGAATGGTAAGCCTGAGTAAAGGTACCTGAATCTGCACATGAAAAACATGCGCAGAAAGGGCATGCGTACACCACAACGGTACTCAGTAAGTGCCAAGCCTTACCTTGGTTGAGTAGTGATGAGGAAGGTCGGGGTCCTACTAAGGTTTAATAAAATATACGGGTTAATAGTGTGAAATAAAACAGTCTAAATAAGTGCAACAGTAAGAAATTGCATAGAATTGAAAGAACAACCACAACTAGAACAGAGACAAACAAACCATGAAAAGAAATACAACTCAACACAGAGATAACAATCGGGGCACCTTCCAGGATACCGTCATGTAGTCCCAATTACAATTATCCAGTGGATCTCCCTGGATACCATCCCGATTCCATCATATACGTGTCTAAAGATCTCCTGGGATCCCGTCTCGTAGTCCAACTATCAATGCTCTAGGGATCCACCCGGAAATCTCAATTCGTAGTTCCCAAATATAAATATATAGTACTAGGGGAATCTACCGGGTGCATTCCCTTAGTTTCATATAACTGCGTGGGGGGGGGGGGGGGATCTAACGAGAATCTAACCTGTAGTCACAAGTAAATGTACATGGGGATATACCGAAAATCTAACCCGTAGTTCCAAAGTAAACAAACAAGGAGGAGCTACCAAAATCCCACATCTGTAGTCCCAATATAAATACACAGTAGTAATAGGAGAAATGCTCAGAAATATCAAACTTCATATTAAGGCAAACGAATGTCTAGCTTAGCATTCTGCACAGAGTTTAGTTAAAGTAGTTAACATATAAGGCAATTTGATCACCTAGACATGCTTTCCTTAAGCTAACACAGGCTTAAATAGTACAAGCAGCAAAACAACAAAGTAATCATACTAGTAGTACTTAATGAGAAACTGGATTTCCAATAATTAGTACAAGTTCACACTCGTCACCTTACGTACAAGGCATTTCAATTAACAAATATACAATTCTAAGGGAAAAGTCCCCTACAAAAAAAAACAAGGTTAGAGTACTTAATGAAAAACTGAATCCCTCTTCCACCCTCTTCAAAAAGCTTCAAAATAGCCTAACAATGGAGGAAACTAGGTTAAAATTTGCGAAATAACCCCTTTAATACATTCCGCCAAGTCATTTAATTCATTCTTCGCAAACGAGGTCAAACCCTCGCGTTCGCGAAACAAAAAAATGACGTTGACCAAAAGTCCTCTTACGCGAACGCGATAGGACACTCGCGAACGCGATGCTTTACCCATCTAACCTTCGCGAACGCGTTCCTCTCATCGCGAACGTGATGAGCAAAATCTATTGGCCAAATTCTCCTCCTTCCCGAACGCGGTTCACAAGTATCCATCCCTTCGCGAATGCGGAGATCCCATCGCGAATGTGAAGGCTTAATATTTGCATTCCTCAAATGACTCTTCACGGACGAGAGGGACCACTTGCGAACGCGAAGGGTAATCCCTCTGCAACAGCTGAACAAAAACTGCAACTTTTTAACAACTTTTGAGCATCTGAAACACACACGAGGCCCTCTAGACCTCAACCAAAGGCATCAACATATCCTAAAATCTTACTCAAACTTGTACCACTCTTCAAAATACTTCAAACAATATCAACAACAACAACAACAACAACTCAGTATAATCTCACAAGTAGGGTTTGGGGAGGGTAGTGTGTACGCAGACCTTACCCCTACCCCGAAGGAGTAGAGAGGCTATTTTTGAAAGACCCTCTGCTCAAGAAAACATAAAGACAAAAGGGAGAAAATATTAGCATCACCACATAAATCATAGGAAAAATAGGAACATTAAATTCAGAAGTAAGATGCAAAGTAAAAGTGATAGGTAGTAAATATGTCATGCATTGAAAAGCGTAATAGTTAGACACAATATTGCTAATAGTTGTCTTAGACAAAAATCCTACCAGACTAGTCTCATAGAGAGACGAAGTAAGGCAAGACTCGACTACCTCCTAATCTACAACCCTTATACTCGACCTCCACATTCTCCTATCAAGTGTCATGTCCTCGAAAATCTGAAACCTCGCCATATCCTTCCTGATCACCTCTCCCCAATATTTCTTCGGTCGCCCTCTACATCTTCTCGTGCCCTCCACAACCAGTCACTCACACCTCCTTAGCGGGGCATCCGGACTCCTTCTTTAAACATGCACGAACCATCTAAGTCTTGTTTCCTGCATCTTGTCATCGATAGGGGCCACGTACACCTTCTCTCGAATATCATCATTCCTAATCTTATCCATCCTAGTGTGCCCGCACATCCACCTCAACATCCTCATTTCTGCTAATTTTATCTTCTAGATATGTGAGTTCCTAACAGGCCAACACCCAGACCCATACATCATGTCCAGTCTAATCACCGCTTTATAAAACTTACCTTTGAGTATCGGTGGTACTCTCTTATCACATAGGACTCCAGATGCTAACTTCCACTTCATCCATCTTACCCCAATACGGTGTGTGACATCCTCATTAATCTCCCTTCCCCCATGGATTACCGACCCAAGGTACTTGAAGCTGAATCTACTTTGGATGGTATGTGATTCAAGCCTTACATCCACGCCCACTTCCCCCGGCTCAGTGCTGAACTTACACTCTAGGTATTCCGTCTTCGTCCTGCTCAGCTTGAAACCCTTAGACTCAAGAGCCTGTCTCCAAACCTCCAGCCTCTCGTTAACACCGGCTCGTGACTCATCAATAAGTACTATGTCATTAGCGAATAGTATGCACCACGACACCTCCCCTTGAATATGGTGCGTTAACACATCCATCCCCAAGGCAAATAAGAACGGACTGAGCGCAAAACCTTGGTGTAACCCCATTACAACCGGAAAATAGTCAGAGTCATCTCCAATTGTCCTAACTCGAGTCTTAGACCCATCATACATATCCTTAATCATCATAATGTAGGGGACCGACACTCCTTTTGCCTCCAAGCATCTCCAGAGAACTTCTCTAGGAACCTTGTCATACGCTTTCTCTAGGTCAATAAACACCATGTGCATATCCTTCTTCCTCTCTCTGTACAGTTCCACCAAATTCCTAATAAGATGTATAGCTTCTGTAGTAGAACGACCCGTCATGAACCCAAATTGGTTATCGGATATAGACACGGTCGTCCTCACCCTCACTTCAACCACCTTCTCCCATACTTTCATGGTATGACTTAGTAATTTGATACCTCTATAATTGTTATAACTCTGGATATCATCTTTGTTCTTATACAATGGGACCATTGTACTCCACCTCCACTCATCCGGCATCCTCTTCGCTTTTAAAATAATATTAAACAACCTAGTCAACCACTCCAAACCTTCTTTCCCCACATACTTCCAAAATTTCACCGGAATCTCGCCTGGCCCGGTTGCTCTGCTCCTACTCATCTTATGCATAGCTCCCACGACCTCCTGAACCTTGATACGCCTGCAGTACCTAGAGTCACGGTGACTCTTGGAATTCTCCAATTCGCCTAGCACAATATCTCGATCCTCTTCTTCATTCAGAAGTTTATGAAAGTAAGTTTGTCATCTCCTCTTAATATGGGCATCTTCCATCAATACTCTACCGTCGTCATCCTTGATGCATCTCACTTGGTCTAAATTACGAGCCTTTCTCTCTCTCAACTTGGACAGCGTGAATAACTTCTTCTCTCCACTTTTTTCCCCCGGTTCCTCGTACATACGACCATAAGCCGCAGTCTTAGCCTCCGTGACCACCCTCTTAGCTTCCTTCCTAGCTACCTTATACATCTCCATGCATGCTCTCCTCTCATCCTCACCTATGTTCACCACTAACTTCAGGTACGCCACCTTCTTCGCTTCAACTTTACCTTGGACTACTTAACTCCACCACCAGTCTCCTTTGTGCCTATCATAGACATTGGTTTCAAGCCTAAGATTCTAAAAATCCTCCGAATTATGCTTTTGATCAAAATCTCAACCAAACCACCTCCGAATGACTTGAAATTTTGCACACACATCCCAAATGACATAATGGAACTAATGAAACTCTCAAAATTCCATTCCGACTCTTTGATCAAAATCTCACTATCGCACCGGAAACTTCAAAAATTCAACTTTTGGCATTTCAAGCCTAAATTAGCTACGGACTTCTAAAACACAATCCAAACACGCCTCTAAGCCCGAAATCACCTAACGGAGCTATCGGGAAACCATCCGATTTTCATTTTAAGGTCGTCTTCACACTGTTCCGACTACGGTTAACTTTCCAACACTTTAGCTCTCATTTATGACTAAGTGTCCCAAAACTCTCCGAAACTTAAAACCGAATATTTCGACAAATCAAAATAGCAGAAATAAACTCGGGGGAAGCAGTTAATAGGGGATCGAGACCTTAATTCTTAAGACGACCGGTCGGGTCGTCACAACATCATATTATTATGTACTAATTGATATTGTGATTGAGAAGTAAAAACTGCACAAGTGCAAAGTAAAATCTGCAATAAAATAAACACATAAGAATTAGTTAGTAAACAAAAGTCAAGAATTTTTCATATATTAGAGCAAAGCAAATGCAAGAAAGGGAACTACAAAAGGACAGGAGGTAAAGATACCAATCCACATTATATATGTAAAGGTATTAGCTGTCTAAAATAACAAATGAAAGCTAAGGGATCAATGAGTTTTTATTTTCTTTTTTTTGGTTTTATTGCATCATTTGAATTAATTAGATGATTTGAAAGTGAACAATAACTGATCTTCACGGTTTTGAATATTTGGAATTGTAAAGTTGAGTGTTCAGATTCAATTTATGTTAAACCAAGGAGGTGACAAGGGCTAAACTAAATATTTAATTAGGAATTAGTTGCACATGTTTAGGAAGAAGTGAGTGTGGAGCATTAAAATAGTACTTATGAGCTTCTTATTCACTCATCCTTTTTAATTAGGATTACACAATGCAGTAAATAACTTAAATGCTCTTGAACATGATTAACATTCATGTAATTATAATATTATTCATATGTATTATATAAAATGTTTAATGTTTTATTACATTTTACTTAAAATTAATTTACAACAGGGGCAAAATCAAATCCAACTTAGAAGGTGGGAGCTTCTCCCCAGCAATATATGTAGGAGCTACCATCTAAGGATATGGTGTAGCGAAAGGGGCCATCTGCTCTTCTTTTAATCAGAGATCGTGTTCGAGCTCTAAATATAAAAAATACTTGGCAGAAAATACTTTTCTGGATAATTAGTTACAAACAAAAAAAGTTAATGTAAGCTAGTAGACGCTTCATGACGTATGTATTGGATTGCGGCATTTTACCACTTGGATGTTTGACCTTATTTGGCATGCGAAATCTTGGTGTGTTAGGTGGATTGTAGGCGAGCGATTTCAATAACAAAGTCAATAACCAATTTCTATTAATTGGCATGATGTATACATTTTAGTATAGAAACTACAATTAAAAGATAAAAGATTATGACAAATTCTTAAATATCACATTTAACTGTTGTATTATTAATATATGTATTCTTGTTTTATAATTATATACTTCACATAAAATTCACTTGTGGAAAAAAGAAAATGATCACTTAAATATTGTCAATAGTGCGTGCATAGCACGTGCCTACATCATCATTAGGCTAAGACATGATTAACCGTGAGATTTGGAGCTGCACTTTGAAAGTACGGAAAAGGGCCTAAAATGCCCTTCAACTATCAGGTTTGGTCTAAAAATGCCCCCCATCCACCTATTGGGCCAAATATGCCCTTCTGTTAATGTTTTTGGCTCACAAATGCCCTTTGAGTTAACGGAAGGACACGTGTCATCCTCTTATTGGTGCATTCTAAATATTTCATAATTAATTAAAAAGACACATTATTCATACCTGAAAAATAAATAAAAATTTTCTAAAATACTTACAAAAGTTTTTTACTAAAATAAGATTTTTTTTCCAGTTTTTAACTTTTGTAAGTATTTTAGAAAATTTTTATTTATTTTTCAGGTATGAATAATGTGTCTTTTTAATTAATTATGAAATATTTAGAATGCACCAATAAGAAGATGACAAGTGTCCTTCCGTTAACTCAAAGGGCATTTATGAGCCAAAAACATTAACAGAGGGCATATTTGGCCCGATAGGTGGATGAGGGGCATTTTTAGACCAAATCTAATAGTTGAGGGGCATTTTAGGCCCTTCTCCGTTGAAAGTATCTACTTATATTTTCTCTATAAATTCTGCATTACATTTATACACACACACACACATATATATATATATATATATATATATATATATATATATATATATATATATATATATATATATATATATATATATATATATATATATATCTATCTCATTCTTCTTTCTCATTATTTTCCACAGAACAAGCAGAGAGAGATCAAATCCATCACACACACTCTCTCATGGCGAAGCGGTCCTTCTCCCTTTCTCCTTTCTCCTCCTTCTTCCTCCCTAGAGGTGACACTCTCTTTTACCTCATTGCCCTTTTCTCCATCCTCTCCCTCATCCTTCACCACCTCTCCCCCGTCTCCGCCGCCGAGAACCGCCACTTCGAGGGTTTCGATGCCGATGAAGTCGACGATTTCGCCGACACAGTCGACCCAATCATCTCCTCCACACCACCACCTCCCCTTACTACCACTCTCTCCGTCTCCGACCCTATTGAATCCCACCACGGCCCTCCTGATCCTGCCCCTCCAGTTACATCTCAGCCATCCGATCCGAAACCAGCTTCAACATCCTTTGACTACTGGGATGAGGATGAATTCGAAGGTATTCCTCAATCCTTACCCTCTGATTCCCCTTTAATTACTGAATCTGCCACTGCTACTCCCACTTCTTCCGATTCGGATCCTAATTTGAAATCTGACCCAGAGCCCGAGCCTGAAAGCCCGAAATCCATATCTTCCTTTACTGTTGAGATTGTTTGTGTTTCTTTCTTGATTATGTTTGTAATAAACTATTTTACTGGAAAAAAAGAGAATGAGAACTTAGCATTAGCTTGGGCTAGTAAATTTGCAACAAAAGACTCTATCTTTGAGAAGAATTTTAGCTTATTGGGGGTTGGGGAAACCGATGATTCACCATTGTTGTTGAAAGAAGGACAAAATGTGTTCAAATTTTATGCTAGTGGGAGGAGATTTTGCCAGGGTTTGTTGGCTACGATGGAGCTTAAAAGCAGGCATGATTTGATTTCGAGGTTGTATAATATGGTGGTGCCTTGCAAAGATGAGATAACGTTTGAGGTGTACATGAATGATGATGCAATGGACCACGTGGTTCTTGCTGTGGCTAGGAAGAAATTGGTCAAGACTATGCAAAAGGAGATTACGGATCTGCAGAGGTTCGCATCGTTGGTGAGCCCGCCCACTGGGAGGAAATGGGTTGCTGAAGAGTTGGCTGTTGTCTCCGAGTCGAAGGAGGTGGCTGGGGATATGATCAATGAAACTGTACTCGATCAGGTTTGTGTCTGAATACCTTTTGTCTAGCTTGGATATTTTGTTGGTAGAAAAATAATATGAATGTTAGTGAATTGTGCTTGATTGAAATTTCGTGTTCTTTTGCAAACGTTGAGTTGGAATATCCAATCTAAGCTCAACTATCATTCTGGACTGTTATATATTTGCAGTGACATTGATTCCATTTTTAATTTTCCTATATTCTAGCACCTACCGCGAAGCCATGAAGGCTTCTAATATAGATTTTGGAGCGTGGAAACAATGTTGTCAAAGGCTCATTTAAGGCGCGCTTAAGCCCTAAAGCTCAAAAAAGCTCAGGGAGGGCGTTTCGCCTCACTTAAGTTGTGCTTCAGTATAGACAGGGCACCAAGACATGCCCCTTGTTGCCCATGAGTTCTATCTTGAATGGAGCAATGCTAGACCACAAATATAATCAGCAAATAAGTGTATTAGTTGTTAAGGAAAACAATATAAATGAATTGTTACTTTTCTTTTGAATTACATATATGTTTTTATTTTTTTCTTGCATTGCGCCTTTTTTAACTAAAGCTCCCACTTAGATTGCGCTTTGCGCTTAAAGCCCCAATTAACCTAGAGCGCTTTTACAGCTTTTTGCCTTTGACAACACTGCGTGGAAATCTCCTGTGCTTAAATGTTAGTACTAACTTTCAGGTTTTGGAGGATTATGGTTTCTAGGATTTTTTACTAGTAAGCTATTAGTTATAAGTGTTATGATTGAACATTGAAGTAATTATGCCTTGTGGAATTGGTGATCTACTGAATCGGAATATGACTGGGCAATGTTTAGTAGAGTTGCTTAGTGACAATTGAAGGTTAGTACATGTAAGAAAAGGAGAATCGGAAAGGATTGTTGAGTAGTTCAGTTTGCATGTGAACTGTGACAGAGCTTCACTTGCTAGAAGAAGCTGAAAGATTTGCACCTTTAAGTACCTATACTTGTATATTTTGTGGGTAGAAACTGAAAGGGACAGGAACCTTAACCTCAAGGATTTTTAAAGCAGACAGAGTGAAATTATCTGACCCTACTTGATCCAAAAAAGGAACGATATTTTGCCCTGCCTACTCAGTTATCTTGTTTAAAAAGTAGGTCAATGTATTTTTTGGTGGTAAATTATAAGTACTATCTTCGCCCAAAGAGAATTGACTTTGTTTGATGTTTATGGAGACTAGGAAAAAAGTATGTGAATAATTGTATTAACTTTAGTAGAGACGTTAAGATTGTTAGAAGATGTGGGAAGAGTATGACAATCTCACCTTTAATTCATAATGATATGAAACTATTTGTGGTCCTGTGATGAGGGAGGAACAGGGGGGGAAGAGAGACCAACTGTTTAGGCTTTCTGTTTGAAGTATTGATGATTTATTGTCCTGACTCCTGATAACAGGAAGAGAAGTTCCACCAAAAAGGGGCATGATACATTCTTCTCTTTTGTCCAATTTTTGATGGAGTATAAAAGTTAATGGTGAGGGGTAACCTACTCATTCACTTCTAGTCCACTCATCTTGTACATTGAAATGACTCCTTAGGCTCCACTTTTACTTCTACTCCTTCAGTGTCTCCGCTATTTATCCAAGCAAACAACGTAAAGTAGTGTCATTATCAATTAACTTGGCTTTCTGAGATGTCGATTTATTTTCCATTTGAGGAATAGAATGTTCTCTTTGGAGCATGCTAAAGTAGAAAGTTGGTCAGGCAAAATGGGGGTGATGAAGTATTTGGTAAAAAATTCTTTTAGAAAGGGATACAAAAGAAAAGGAGGTGAACACTTTTTTTAGGATTGATGGGATTAATGACAATTATAATTACTGAACTTGGGATTGATTGGGTAAATGAAATTCATAATTATTGAAGAGAAAATCTTTCTTAAATATAAATTTAGTCCCTGGATTAGATTTTAAAGTTTAATTCTTTCCGACATCTCTGTATCGATACTGCGAGATTATCGAACTGTAGATGAGGTGGCTAGGAAACTGAGCACCATATTGATTTCTCTATTGTTTTTAAAGTGCGAAAATCAGTCAGAATATTATTCTTATCATCAATTGTGCCAAGAGGGTAAACCTATTACAAACATTGGGATTTGTCTTGTGCAAATGTTGTGAAGGTGGAATTCTTTTGTGGAAAAGGATTTTTGTTCATGTGTTTCTACGTCTCTGTTCTGACCCGAGGACACATTTATCCAGTTCTAGCCGCTCCATTTTGTCACCTGTGGTTGCAATCTACCCGATTATTAGGATTAACTCTCAGTCCTAGTCCTCTACACCTCACCCAAAGGTGGAAGTCATTTCTTTTCATTTGCTCTTTTTTCTGTGGGAACACTTGCTCCTTTGGTTCACAGAACAGCAAACTGCAGAATAAGCTATTGATGAACTTTTATTGCTCTCAGATGAGCATCCTTAGCAAGTAGTACATGATATAGCTTTTTTTAATCAGGTGTAGTATGTGATATAGCTTTATGTTAATACCTGCAGGTTTTTGGTGACAAAGCATATGAGAAATTTGGCAAAGGTTTCATCTCGATGCATTTCTCTGATCAACATCTGGGTTCACACAAGAAGATGCTGGTGTTCAAGTTTGCTCTCCCTGATGCCAAAAACATGGCTGATATGACTCGGCTTGTGGCTCTCGTACCTTATTACATTGACTTAGTTGGACGATACAAATTGAGCTCGCATGTGAGTAATTATGGATGACACTTTACTGTATGTAAAATTTGAACATATTCATATTTTCTGAACTTTGATTTCTATGGTTCAGGCCCGCACAAAAACTGATGGAGCAAGAACGAAGGTTGCTCAAGAGATTTACAAAGAACTGCAGAATGCCCGGCAAGAAGCGCTGCAGAGGAAGAAGGCTGAGCAGAGAAAGAAGATAGAGGAAGCTGAGGCTAAGCTTAGTGCAGAAGCTCTTCGCAAGAAAGAGGCTAAAGAGCGTGCTCGGCAGATGAAGAAGGCAATGCCAAAAATGAAAATGACCCGGGCTGGGTAGATTCGAGTTTATGTGCCATTTCAATCTTCTCTAGATCCCGTCAATGGTCATTGTATGTCCCAGTGTCGCTGAATTTGATTCTTGTATTAGGTAGACGGGATGTCTCTTTGTTGGTTCTGTACCTTAGTTACGTAGTCTAGGGGTCTTCCCTTATTTTGGCCACGGGTTGTGGATTTTTTGACTTAGTTTGGTGCCTATTGTGAAGTAATGGGTACACTCAGTTAAAATAATATTTTGTTAGAACTGAGAACAGTTTCTTACACTAAGTAGAAAAACTAAAATCTGAATTTTGGTGGTCTAAGTGATTGGAACGAGTGATTGCATCTGAAGTTGATGACTTCACAGTTGTTACAACTTTTGTTTTGTTTTTGTTTTTCCTGTTATGATTATCATTTTAACCCACACCTCTAATGCAACGGAAGATTTGACAATTTCTTGAGAGCTTGTATCAGCAATGGTGATGAACGCTTAAATAACTCTGAAAGGGTCAAATGGTTAGCTACTATCTGGTTGTGTACCTTTTCCCTTCCTGTTTCCAGCTATTAACTTAGAAAGAAGAAATGAGAATTGGTAAGAACAAATAAATTATTTACCAGATAATTGATGTCGACCACATTGCCAATTTTTTACTTCCAAGATTGTTATGGATTTGATCTTGTTGACTTGCAGACATGAAACCATCAGGAAACAATGATATCTTTCTAAATTAGCTTATATAATGATATATAATTATTTTCTAAGTAATAAGAAATAGTACAGCCTCAACAAATCTTGTTTGACAACAGATAAGAAATTCAAATTTCCAAAACCAACTTTGGAGCTCAGCTTGTCGCCCTTCTGCAGCAATTGTACGACAAATGTATCTCCAACAGCAATGAATAAAACATAGGCACTGCCACAGGCATGACATCATCATCTTTTGGGAGAGGATAGCGAGAAAATATTGCGCAGCTTTTTCTTGAAAAACAGTGGTAAAGCTGAACCGAGAATTGGCAATGTGGTTATGATTGCAGCATATGCAAGTACCCACATTGAAATCTTGCTATGCCGAGAGAGCTGATTAAGACATCTCTTAACAGGAACCATCATTGCATCAAAATCTGCTTTCGGAGCAGGATCAAGCTGAGTTGTTGCATTTGTTTCTTCTTGCTGCACTGTAGCATTGACACCTCTAACACTATCTCCAGCATTGTCATCTTCAGCCAATTGCTCATTCTGCCGACTTCCTACATCACCTGATGGCTCATTGCTAAATGCAGTTATCATTCCGTCTTCTCTGACATTCACATATGGTGCCTGATCAATGGATGATTCCAGGGGACTATCCACTGTGGTATTCTGCATCTGCGAAATATAATGACATAAAGGTTCCCAATTACTCTAGCTCCAACTATCATTCTGATGTATAAGAATTCACAATCATTTGTCTGGACCTTCACAATAACTTATGAGTAGAGCTATCAATTAACTACCCAATTAACTAGGTATAAAGCTTATCTTTAAAGTATGAGCAGTTTCAAGGTGAGTGTACAAATCTGCATACGTTTTCTCGATGGATCAATGAGCTGGATTTCAAAGCACGAAAATATTCTTCAACAGCCCTAACCCACCTGCACCATAAGGAACACATGATTAACTTGTTCTCAGTAAGTGTTGATGTCATAGCTCATGCTACTGAATAGTCATCATACACTTCAATACGACACTTGGAGGAGTAAGTAATACATCTGAATGCTTATCAAATAAAGATTTACTGAATTCTCCAATTTAGGTCTCCCCTACAAACGCCAAATTCTATATACAATCCCAAAATCTGTACTCCAGGAACTCAGTTTTTTCTTTATCCTTCCATTTTGGAGCATTTTTGCATGCTAAAAGAATTGAGATGAATGAATAGTGGCGGAGATGAAGTGCTAATTAGATTTAACAAAAAACATAAAGGTAACTAAATTACAATGCCAAAACCATATCAGATGAGAGGAATGCAACTTACCAGAGGCTTTTTGCGGTAATCCCTTCAAAATATGCCAAGTGTCCACCATGGTGTGTGGTAGCTAGTACGATATTTTTGTTTGCCCTGAACAAGAATCATGTTGTCATACTATATTTAGAGGTGCACCACACGTGCGTGCGCACACACAGAGACATGAATTGAAAGTATAAAGAATCAAATGATCAGGAGCAGACACAGATGATGTGAGACTTCAAAATAAGCAAGCCTCAACTTCCATTAGGTAATTAAGTCTTCTCATATTATAAGTACTTCACTGAACACCCCATATAAATTGCGGAATAGTTACACCCCCTAGAGAACGGAAGGGACAGAAGTAAGGTTTTCTGCACAAGTGCCTTCAGTTTCCATTATGTTTGATTCAAGGGTGACTCCACCAAATGCTTAACACCTTAAATCACTCTTTCATGTCTTACTTAACAACCACACAATTCCATATTCCCCCCCCCCCCTACGACAGTATAATTTTGCCCTTTAGGTGAGCTTCCTTCACATTAGCTCTGACCTTTTATCCGGTCTAGAAAATTCGAAAAGAAGCTAAAAGGATATTCTGCAACAGAAAGGATGACATACCTACATTCATCCCATGGAATTGCTTCTCTTGTACAGACTGGATCATCCAAGCTACTAATGCAGAGGAGGGGAACCACCACATTCCCTATATAACTGGTACAGCTTGCTTTTCTGTAATATGTATCAACAGTCTTGGGGGAGAGGGAATGGAAATAAATGCTGATTAATAAGGATTGGACAGACTACTGGAAAAGGAGGCAAAGTAGTGTTACCTCAAGATTAGCAAGAATACGAGTAGCATGGTGGTCAAAATCTCTGATAGAACGTGACTGCAAGAGAAACAAAGAAAATAAGCCATCAGAATGAGCAATACGCAAAAGATTGATCATCTACCTTTTAGTTGCATAAATTATCAATTAAATCAACTCTTTTACAAGGAACACAGAGAAATGTGCTCTTAGTACGCGTGAAAAAAGAGGACTTCACCACATCCTTGAAGTTACCCGGGTTAGAATATTATATCAAACTGAGGGTGCCTGTGTTTCATTAGCTTCTTGATACTGCCATGGAGCTAAAACTTCAAAGCACATCAAAGGTTTCTTGTCCCCTACTAATATTTTTTTTCTTGTATTCTGTTATAGATGTCTCATCTCAAGAGGAACATCCCAAACTAAACTAAAAGGGATAGACGGATCCATATATGAATAAGTTAAGCCACTCAGGGTTTACATGTTGTCTTCGTCATCCTTCCTTGGCACTAACATAACAAAATTTTCCATCAGATATAAGATTTCACATTTACTTTCTTTTGACATGTAGACTTCCTATAGTGGTAATATTCCAGATGTCTTCACACGTGTTTGTATTTCCCATCTGATACCCAACAATTTATGTAAAGTCAGCACTATGCTCCTTTAGAGGAAAATATAGTTTGGTTGCCTGATAGAAATCTCAAATGTCAGTGATTAGAACTCAATATTTTAATTGGGGAAACTCCATCTATGTTACTCTTTGTTAGTTGGTCCTAGCATGAAATAGTCATAGTATAAAAAATCCTTCAAACGTTGAATTTGTTAAAACGTGTTCTCGTAGGCACGTGCTACGTCTGCACCAGGGTTTCGTGCTAAATGGGCAAGGGTTCCATGACGATACCGGCCCGAGAGCGGAATGAATACAGATGATTTATATAATCAGTGCAGCTAGTATTGGACTGAGGTGTAGTTGATGGATTTAACTGATGGTACAGAGTCTACACTCTACAGACAATAGGTCAGAAGAATTAGATGACCTTAGCAATGCCTTCCCAATCTGCCAAACGGGACCAAGTACTCTGATGCCTGCAAACAGATTTTGCCACATAAAAGGAATTAGGACTTCTGAATGAAGACCAAGTGAAATAAAACTACAAGGAACATAGAATTAACTTAGGATCAATGCCATCACAGCTAATAGCAAAGCCATTAAACGAAACACAATATCAAACTGAGTAAAGAGACTAGAGGGACATACAGCTTGGCATAATCTTTTAATCCAATTGAAAGAGCTCTGTCATAGAATCTCTGCACTAGCCTGCGTTTAATAAACCTGTCACCAATCTGGAAAAAAAAAACAAGTGGATTTGACTTAGATAGATAGAGAAAAGCACGGATGAATTTTTGTCTGACACAAGCAAAGGACGGATCATGGAATAACAAGATTAGGGGTGTGTTTGGTAGGAAGGAAAATATTTTCCATGAGAAAGTTATTTTCTAGTGTATGGTATGAGAGAAGTCATTTTCCATCAAAAGGAAGACAATGACTTTCTCCACTTATAGACGGAAGTTATTTTCCTTACAACAATCTTAACTTTTAACTGCATATTAGTTGTTTAAGCTAACACTTAGACATTATTATTAATCTCTAGTACTCAATAGTTTCATCAAAACACTCTCCGATTTGCTAATATTATTTTTAATTTTTAACATACACTATTTATAAAATATATTTTTCACTCACCACTCAAACACCACAAACATTTTCCATGAAAATGATTTCCTTCCGACCAAAACACCCTAGGTCCTAATGTTAAAGAATAAACTTAAAAACGACTAATTTGACTTTAATTAGACTAAGGTTGCCACTATCACTATCGTCATCTAGCATCTTCAACAATTATTTCAGGCCAGACAAACTCTTTCGAGATCATGATAATCCAACAGACCATACATCCAAAACAGCCTTTAACCCAAGAAATAAAAAATATATAGTAGAATCCATTTTAGTGGGAAGATATACCCGATGAAGGATGACGAATGAAACAAAAAAGTTAGCAATTCACCAATACCTTAAAAGACAGTTAGAGCATGCATATTAGTTAGCCTAGATACTAACCAAAAGGTCCCAAGGAGAACAGATAGCAGCTGCCCCAACAATTGCAGTATTAACTCCTTCCTCGCCAAGATATTTTACCTGGGAAGTATTAATATTGTCAATAAAATAGTTCTTGGCTTCATCCACAACAGCTGCCCCGTTGAATATACCTGAACTCGTTAGAAGCTCAATATTTAGAAGAGGAATGCCCCTTTAGTTAAAAAGCCTTTGAAATCGAATCACTAGCACGTCCATTCATGCCTAAGGTTGTAATATATCAAACTTCAGCAGATGGACAATCTAGTAACCTGAGAATAATCTTGTTTAGATGTAACTTCGTCACTAATGTGGGAATTTTTTTAATGGTCATAATGTTGATATACAATAGGGGTTTTGTATATAACGACGAAGAACTGACAAGTGACAACTAAAGCTTTATGAAAGCCATCAAGACAGTTATCATTTGCCTGTGTACCTGTTGTGTGTGCATGTATATATACCTTGCTGACAATAATAACTTCTCTGAAGATATTTACTGTAACAAGCTATGGTAGTTCTCATCCTTTATCTTTCAAATTTAGTTTCTGTCTTCAGGTAACCATACTGAAGATTCTTTAGCAAAGGAAAAAAGCTAACAGAATATTCAATAACAAAATTGTAACAGCGTACCAGAACATTTGCACCAATGCTAGTCCCAACAACAAATAAAGGAGTTTGAGGGTATTGGGTGTGAAGATGTTCAATCACTTTGCGGGCGTCCTCCGTCCATCCAGCATTATAAAAGCAATCAGACTGCCATCAAGATATCATGAATCTTGAGCTTTCATTGCCCAATAGTCCACAAACTATATATTCATAACACAAACGTATTACTAGCAAAGTTATGCACCTTAGATGAATTAAATTTATTATTTTAACTTACACTATTTTCAGTCTTATTTATATAACGAGAAGAGAAAATTTACAGGCAAAAAGTTTTAAGAGGAACAACAAAAAATAATGAAAATGGGAGGCACCATAAACCACTAAAGAAGTTTCAATTTGCTGAATTTCCTCAGGGACCATAGTAATAAGGCAGTTCAGTGTAAAAACTAGCTGATCCACGAGCAACTTAAAATTAGAAAGTTCATAGCATCTCTCCTCAACTAAAAATTCAACTGAAGTAAATATAGGTCATATTTTCTCTTATAAAAAATAACTAAACTGGAAAAGGTTAAAGTTCTTGCTTAAGGATGGAGTACTCACAGTTATTGACACTCCGCCAAGACCTCGATGATTGCTCACAACGACATTCCATCCACTTTTAGCCATCTTAAAGGCAAGATGCTTTATGTACTGCTAAATTATAGCTGATTTAAGAAAGAGCAAAGCGAATATTTGCAGTGGACAGCATATAACCTCAAGCAATCATATGATAGAGCTCAATCAACCAGTATAAAGTTAGAAAAAATAAAATTTTGTAAAAGCCAGAAGACCTGGTTATAGAAAGGAAAAGGTAAGAAATATGCTTATAAACAGAGAAGAAGGGAAGAGAATAAAAACTCAATGGAGGAAGGAATTATTTTTGCAGCACAATTGTTTCTCCAAAAGAGAGAGACATAAACATGCAAAAAACTCATAATTTTGAATACAACAGGAAAAGAGTGGAAGAAAGCTTACTGCAGAATCAGAGTCACTTGTTAAACCAGGAATCACTACCATGATGGGACATTTATCATCACTGTGAAATCCATCAAAACGTTCAACGGCTGGCTTTTTAACTGACAAATAAAAAGAAACAAAAATTGGTGTAAATTTACTCCATTAAGTACGTAAGATATAAAAGAAATTGGCGTAAAATTTACATCCTTATAGTGCTTTCCATCAAGCACACCCAAAAAAAATAGGAAGTTGATCTTCTATTGGTTCATTCTAACATTCAAAAGGGCTTCACACTTCTCAAAGGTAAAAGATGGAGTTGGAAGAGGTTCTTCCATAGCTTTGTATTTCAACTTTCCAATAATTTTATAACCTTTCAGTGGCTGTTCATACACAAAACTAATGGCCAAAGCTAAATATAATACCATCTTCTTTCTTCCCCTGAACTCCTCCTCGAACAGCAAAAACTATATTATACGGTCCCCCTTAACTCAATTCCTTTATACTTTATTCAGTTGGCTAGTCCTCATTTAACAATTCAACTAATCCTTCATCTTTGATATGAGCTACTAGGGACTACTTTCAAAGTTGTCCAGAACATCTTTTTCAAAGGTCTAAGTTGTCTAAAACGTAAAGCCTTTAGAACTGGTTATCCAACATAGTAGGGAGACGTTCTCGATGACTAGACAAAACTTACTATTGGAATTCCATAAATTCCTCCAATCTTGTAAAGAAATTGACTTTTACATCAAAAGCACATTGTCATATTCCAGATCTTTATTCTAGTTTTGAAGTTTAGTTATGCTCTAAGACACGAGCTCATTCAATCAATTATGAGTTGAAACAATCCGTGATGAAATGAAGAATGATGCTTAAAATGTACTTTACCATCCGCACTCGTTAGCCAATCCAAAGCTATTGTACCACCATCAGATGTGCGAAATATCTGTCTGGAGGCAACAATGCATTAGTGAGCAAAAAAGTGGCCATTTTTTTGTAAAAGGGAAATATGAGAAATATGATCTTTTCATAATCTCAAGGGCAACTGTTTCGCGGACAACACAAGTATGTCTCATTTACTTGTCCTAACTGAAGAGTAAAATTAACAAGTGGATGAAACTGAATAATAAGTCTGTTAATTGTCACCTTCTATAGTTGCAAACAGGTGCCCTTCCAAAGAACTGTAAAAAGGCAGTCTGAATATGAGGACTGCAAAGCCACGGAGTAGACAAATACCTGCAATAACCAACAAGAAAATACCAATGAATAAGGCAAAATGAAACAACAAGCTAAAAATATACATCTTTCACACAACTTCAGTCTAGAACTCCAGATTACATAGAACTTTTTTGTTATAAGTAAAACAGAATTCATTGATCAGCAAAAATTGCTCCCAAAAAAAATGTACTAGTACATGATTTAGACTTACAATCCACTTGATACAAAAGGGTATATTCACTGGTTCCAAATCATCCTCATATTATATATACCAAAGTTCCAAATATGATGAAGATTAAATTTTAATTCAGCTTTTACCTGCCATGAAGAATTTTGCATTTGGAAACGACCTCTTGATACAGCTCACAACTAGAATTAAAGGTCAAAGTAACAGGTTGTCCCCTAAACGCAGTGAATAAATCTTGAAAGAAGTGAATCTCCACGAAATTATAGAGGAATACACACAGTAAAAACAGGACGCCCAAGAAATAATGAGAAATAGGTATCAAGAAAGCAGCTTTAAGCAAAAGCTCATATGGGGATTCTGTGCTTAACTCAATGCAATCCATTGGGGATCTTGTAACAAGAAACAAGAAAAATTGATGGAAAAGAAATATGGAAACAAAAGGGTGAGTAGTTAAATGGGTAAGAAGGGAGGGGAATAGTCGGTTGGGGCTAGTACCCTATGCAAACTCCAATTTTCTACAAATGGTTGGGACTTGGGCCATTTGGTAATCAATACGTGACTATAGATTTGCCAAACATTTTGTCTTGTTTTCAATATTTCTATACTGTCTTTCTTCGAAATTAGTTCAACTTAGAATACTTCATATTATAATCTTACCATAAAACAAAATTAATTATGACAGGTTAAAACACACAAATTATATAAAAGGAGTAGTAATTCTTCCTGTTTGACCAACTAAGCCAGCGCTCGGTGACGCAGTAATTTGTACCACTGTTTGACCCAAAAAGGATATAGGTTACTTTAGGTGTTAAGGATAATCAATGAATAAATGAAGGGTAAATCGAAATTAATGGTACTATATATTGGAGTTGTATTATTAATGATCAATAATACCTGCTTTACAAATGAGGGGGACCCTCCTTTATATAGAGGGGCGATCCCCTCACCGGTATATTGCATTGCCCTAAGGATATTACTATTACAGCAGAAACACGGGAAAAAGGGAGTCGGGGACGTCCACTTGGATTGGCCTATCGACACGTCGCTATGGACGGGGACGCATCCTTTTCGCCATGTGGACGTGAGGGAGGACGTCTCCCAATGTTAGCGGCCTTGTAAGGAGGCGGGCCCGACCTGTACTCCGCGCGAGTCGGCCGTATATATATACGTACTCGCCTCACCTTACGTCCGATTCGCCCCCATACAGATAGTCCCTCCGCATATTGGAGATGTGCTCGAAGCGCATCTGTAATGGGTGGATAAAGTCGACCCGCATTGGGTCCTCATTCGTGCGTACACGTGGCGCGCTCTTCTGAAACGTCGTCTGCTGACGGCGTGCATCATAAGTACTGTTGTTCTCAAGGCAGGTCATAAAGACGATTTGATGTTTCGGTTTCCCGCCTCTTTTCTGGTGCAAAAACTTTTCGAATTTCGTGTAACGACTCATTATAAATAGAGGACACTTTCAAGACTTTCCACTCTTTAGATCATCAGAACTTTTTTGCTTCTTAACTTTCTCCCATAGAACTTGCAACTCTTTCCTCTGTTCTTGTGTTCTTGCTGTCGCATCCTTAGCATATACAACGAAACTTCAAGAAATGACTAAGAGTAATCGTCGCCGGGGACCGGAAGAGGGTGATGCTGCTTCTGGAGCTTCCCGGCAGTCAAAGGGTAGCAAGAAGGTTCGTAAACCTCTTGTC